>VZRS01011266.1:3536-71363 GCA_013398055.1 Ifrita kowaldi
ATTCCCAGTCCCGCAGCCCCGTTCCCCGATCCACAGCCCCGTTCCCCGGCCCGCAGCCCGTCCCTGCAGCGGCCCGAGCCGGCCCTAGATGGCACCGCGACTCCGCCGCCGCGTCCCGCCGGGGCCGAGGGGGGGGTGAGGACGGGGCAGCCCCGGCGAGTCCCCGCAGCAGCCCGAGCGCCTCCGCCTCCCTCCAGCCATCCCCTGATGCTCCGCTCCCCCCGGGCTGCCCCCGGGCTGCCCCACCGCCACCTCCCAAGCAGTCCCGCTGTCTCTGTGCTGCTCTGTGCCGCCTGCGCTGCCCCATCCCCTCCGTGCTGCCCCTGGGCTGCTCCACGTCCCTGCCCAGCCCTTGCTGCTGCTTGGGGCTCAGCCCTGTCCGGAGTGGACGCTCCCTCCATCCCGCAGCTCAGAGCTCCCACCCCCTGACTGCCTGTCACCCGCCCTCGGTGCCACCTTTAGCATCCTCAGCGCAAATCCTGCCCGGGGAGCAGAGCCAGCTCCTGCAGCTGCACAGGCAGGGCCTCTGCCCCACGGGGTGCCCTGTCCCCCTCCAGTGCAGCGGTAACCCTGTAGTGCAGCAGTCTGGGGCGTGGGACCCTGCCCTGCTGAGGATGGCACCTTGCCCATGGGCCAGCTCGACACAGCTTGGACAGCTCAGGACCCCAAGCTGCTGCTGGGTGTTTGTCAGCTCACCCATCACAGGACTCACATCACAGGGCCTCAAGGCTGGTGCTTGATGTGGGCAACTCCTGACAATTCAAGAGGGCCATGGAGCATTCATGGAATGTATCCCCCTTTTCCTTCCCGGGCAGGAGCAGTGATCCCCCAAGGAGGAGCAGTGGGCTTTCCTCCACTCTGGATCTGCCCTCTCCCCATCCTGCTCCTCGCATGGCTTGTGTGCCACAAGAGCAGATCCCTTCAGGACCCAATGACCCACTCCATCACCTCCTCCAGAAACCAGACTTCAGGATTCATGCTGGGGTTTCCCCAGCAGCTGAGATGGGCCTAGAGAGTGGTGCAGGGAGAGCAGGACAGTCCAGAGCTGGTCTGTCCTGGCAGAACCAGCCCTGGGTGGTCCCAGGTAGGCTCAGTGGTTCCAGACCCCCACGCAGAGAGGGATGCCAGGATCCCACCTCTGCTCAGAGTGGTCCCCAGGTACAAAGCTGCTTCCCCTCCCTCCCGGTCATTCCATGAAACAAACTGGAGAGAGGGCACGGTTCAGTGGGTGGCTGACAGTTCACCCCTTGACACTGAGCTCGTTTCACTCCATCCCCCTCCCCATTTATTTATTTATGGTCCTTCATCGCTGCGTGGCTTCGCCCTGATGGACGGTGTTTGCACATGTTCCTCTTATCCAGAACATGGGGCTTTGCAGCCACTTCTCTATTTACTGTAATTTTTAGCTCAGACAAAACCAGAACTCCCACCCTGTCTGGGCGTCTCAGTGCAGAAAACAAGACTAAACTATTTTGGGATGTTTTTCCCTTTTCCTCATACTTGGGTGCTTTCCCATGTGGCTTAGCCTTTGGAGCCTTGGGGAGGGTGAACCTGTTTCACACACCCCCGAGAGCTGCCTCTGACCCCTGCACACACTTTAACCCCCTCCTCTGACCACAGGCACCTCCCACACAAAGCAGCTTCATGCTCCACTTGGTTTCCTGAGCTGGGAAATGCATACAGTGTCAGGGATGAGCTGAGAGCACAGCGGATGGGAACGAGCCTCCTAGGCTCCATCCTCATCCTCCTCCTGTCACCTTGTCTGGTCACACCTCCTCAGGGTGCCCAGAATGCTGCGTGCTGCTGCCCCAAGATGAGGCTGGGACATGGGTTTGGCCCTGTTTGTCTGGCAAACGTGGAAAAGAGCCTGAAAAATGCCCCTTTGCCTCCATCACTCCCATTTTAGTCCCATTGCGTGGCACCCGCTGGGGAGAGGCCAGCCATGTGCAAAGCTTCCCCTCTCCTGCCTCTGTCACAGCCAAGAGTCTCTCCATTGAAGTTTACTTCAAGGTCTAATAAAATTTCCAAACTGGAAAAATCTTTATGCAGAGGTTTGCTTTGTTTAAAGGAAGAGGACCATAAAGATAAAGCCTTGCCTGCCCGCCGCTCCCCTCCCGCTGCCTGGGCGAGGGGCCGCGGCTCAGCCCTTCCCTCCCAACCCGGCTGCGGCCGGAGGAAGAGCTTGTTTTCCTAACGAGAAGTTTGAAGATTAAAAGGGGAAAAAATCAGCCATTTGGAATCCTCTACTGACGCTGCAAATACCCTCGTTAATAGATATGTCTCGTTTTGTTACCTCATTTTAATTAATCACTAAACAAAGACAGCTGCCAAATTTCGGCTCTGGCTTTGAGCCTACAACTGACTTGGAGCCCTTGAAAAATAGACTATTTATGGTGCCTAGGCTTAAAGCTTAAATTTCTTGTATAAACTTTACCCTCCCTAAGAATAGCGAGGGGAGAGCATTGCCGGCCCCATACACGGTGCCCATGCCCCCATCCCCAGCCCGGTGTGGGCAGCAGTGGGGCCAGGAGGGATCGGGGTCCCTTGGGCCGCTGACAGCCCCGTCTTGCAGCAGAGGAGCAGCTGCACCAGTTCCAGGGTGTCCCTCAACAAGTGCTGTCCCAGCCCTGTTATCCCTACACAGGCAGGTGCCACCACCAAGTGAGAGGCTCCCTCCTCGTGCTCAGGAAGGGCTGAAACACCCGTGTGGGATCCCAGCGCTGCCAGCGCGGCGCTTTCCTGACCACATCACTCACACACCTCACACCGGTGACCTGGTGGGTTTGGGTGGTGCCACAGCTCCGGCAGGCCCTGTGCTTTGTCAGTGGGGTCACGCCATGGCTCCCGAGCCCTTTGCGGGATCCTGACCCTGGAGAGATCCCGGCTGCCGGGCTGGGCTGAGGGTGTCAATGAGGATGTGCCCAGATGATCAATAAACCAGCTCCTGCAGCGAGCATCTGGGCTCAGGGCACAGAATCAGGCCGGGTGCTGGCCAGAGGACACTTGGCCCTTCCAGCACCTCAGGAGCAGCTGAGATATAAGGGCCGTGAGGAAAAATCACCCTGCACGGCTGCTGACCACACCCCTGAGCTGGACAGGAGCTTCTGAGGGTGGTGTTTCCCCAGAGCTGCACTGGCGCTGAGCGCGGCCGGGGCTGAGCCCCACGGCCCTGGGGCTGTCCCACTGCCCGGTGTCCGTCCCGCTGCCCGGTGTCCATCCTGCTGCCTGGTGCCCGTCCCGCTGCCCGGTGTCCGTCTCACTGCTTGGTGTCCGTCCCTCTGCCCGGTGCCAGTGCCTGTCCCACTGCCCGGTGTCCGTGTCTTTGCCCGGTGCCCATCCTGCTGCCCGCTGCCCGTCTCTCTGCCCAATGTCCATCCTGCTGCCCGCTGCCCATCTCGCTACCCGCTGCCCGCTGCCCGTCCCGCTGCCCGGTGTCCATCTCTCTGCCCGCCGCCCGTCCCACTGCCCGGTGCCCGTCTCTCTGCCCGGTGTCCGTCCCGCCCCGCTCGGGGTTGGTGGCCGCGGCCAGCGGGCTCCGCACCGGCTCCCGCTGCCCTGCCCCTCCTGCCCCGGAGAGGGAACGGAGCCAGGCTGCAGGACGAGCTCCTCCAGCTGCAGCCGGGAACCCGCAGCTCATATTTCACCCCTCTAGCAGGTCTCCCACTCGGGTGACACCAAACGCGTGTCACACGCGCTGGAGGCACGGGCTGACGGCCCCCGGCCGCCCACACAGCCTCAGCCCCGGATCCTGCAGCCGTCTCCTGCCTCGATGGCTAAAATAAACTGTCTGCTGCACAGCCGGCACAGCGGTGCTCAGGGCTGAGGCGGGACGGAAATCCAGCCACGCACATGCGGTGCCAGAAAGCCCCAGGTCGTGTCAGCACCTGCTTGGATCGGGGGTGCTGCCACATCCAAACTCTGCATCCTGCTTCCCCTCGTCAACACTCCGGGACACCCCTGGTGTCCCCATCCCAAGTGTGAACAGTGACACGGCCACTGCCACACTGCCACTGCCCCTGGAGCACCGTGGCACCCACGGGCAGCAAGTGACCCCACACACCGGTGCTGGTGCTCAGTGGGATTGCCAGGGGGGCAGCCCAGTCTGTGTCTGCCACCTCCGTGCCATCCACTGGTGCTGCTGAGCCATCAACACACTCGTCCTGGGCTGCACGGCCTGGAGGGCAGAGCTGAGCCCCTCTGCTGTGGGTAATTTCAGCTCACAGTTTTGATGGGATGAACCCACCAGGTGTGGAGCTAGCAGGGAGGAGATCCCCCTCTGCCCTGGGGTGTTATACTGCTGTCAGCTCACGGGGCTCGCTCTGGAAGCTGCCCCTGAACCCACCCTGCAGAGCTCCCTCTCCTCCTCACCCTGGTCTGGCTGCCGGCACTGGGCCACGGCTCTGATGTTGCTGCAAGAAGGTCCTGCCCCACCCGAGCTCTTGTGGCAAAACCGTGCTGAAGATCTTCCTCTGCAAGGACCTTCTGGCAAAAACTCCAATGTTCCCCGTGGGCTGGGGCAGTGGATGGACAGCAGATGGCTTGGGAGAAAACCTGAGGGAAGTGTGAGGTGTTCCACCGCCCAGTGTGGACTCTGAGCTCTAAGGATGGCGGCCTAAATAACAACACAGGCCTTGTATTGGTATAGAAACTTGTTAATACACGAACTCTCACCTCCCCACCCCAGAAATGTCACTGTTTCCCTTTTTGTGCCTGTCCTAAAACCCTCCTGCTTCTCGAGGACATTTTGTATGGGCTGCAGCTCTGCCCTGTGCAAACACACCGTGAGCAGACTTCTCCTGGGCAGTGTCTGGATGTGACACTGAAGTCCCACACAGTCCCATCACGCCTGTCTCATCATTGGTGTGGGCCTTTTTGGGGCTCTGGCTCAGGTCTCTCCTAGACCAGGAGCTGCTTTGCCAAAAGGACTTCACTTCCAAGCCGCTATGTAAACAAACCCGGTGGGAGCTGGGGATTTATGGAAGGGCTGGAGAAGGGCTGGTGGAGATCCCCCCGCTCCGTGTCTGCCCGGCCAGCGACTGCTGCACAGACCAAAGGGACGTGTTTGTTAGTGTGAGCAGCAGGTTCGCCGGCGGGTGAGTTTACAGCGAGATGGATATAAATAAATAGAAGGAAAAGGACTTTCCCTGCCCAGGGAGTGGCGTCCTGCCCGCCTGGGGAGGGCTGCCCTTGGCCTGGATGCTGCTCAGAAGAGGGATTTGCTTCCAGGGACCTCCCTGCTGGTGTCAAAAAACCTACAGGATTTTTTTTTTTTTTGGGGGGGGGTGGGCCAGGGTGAAAGTTGGGGAGAGAGAAGAGGACTGCCACCAGAACTGTCCCCAGCACCACAGTGGCACTGGGGGCACAGGTGGCTGGGCATCATTCTGCTTGTTACCAGTGTGGAGAAAGCACTGGGGATGTGCAGGGCAGAGGCAGAGGAGGTGTGGGGAGCACAGGCAGGGAGCCTTTGGAGCTTGGCATTAATGGGAGGAGGAGATCCAGGCAGAGCAGAGGTTCCTGCTGTTCCCTGAGCTGTTCTATGCTCAGGGGACTCTGGTGAGCCCAGCTGGTGAGGATGGCACCTGGGAAGCTGCTCTCCCCATCCTGTTCCCTTCCCAACAGCAGGAGCCTGCAAACCTCCAGGCTTCAGCCAGGTGCTGAGATCCAAAAGCGAAAGGGTTGATTTAAGGGGTAGCAAAGGGCTACAGCCTGCGCTGGAGCAGCTCAGCCCAGCTCAGCCCAGCTCAGCCCAGCTCAGCCCAGCTCAGCCCAGCAGGATGGCCTAGGCTAGCCCAAGCCATGAAAAATGGCTTCACACTGATAAGAGGGCAGGATGGGATAGTGGAAGGAATTCTTGGCTCTGAGGGTGGGGAGGCNGATGGGATGGGATGGGATGGGATGGGATGGGATGGGATGGGATGGGACGGGACGGGACGGGACGGGATGGTCTTTAAGGTCCCTTCCAACACAAAATTTCCTGTGATTCTCGGTGCCCTCTTCTTCAGCTCACCATAGCCAGCACTCCCAGTTTCACCCAAGCAGGGGCACTTTGCAGTGCCATGGTGACCTGTTCCCTGCTCACCCAGACTGGCCTCCCTGTGCGGAAAGAAATGCTCAGCACACACTGAGGCAACGACTCTGGCAAGGACTGACCCACAACTCCCAGCCCTGGCTGGGATCCTGCCCCACTCCTCACTGCCAGGGCACGGCTCCCTCAGGTGCCTCAGCTCCTCTCTGCCAGTGCACAGACACTTTCTGGGGGTGCAGAGAGACTGGGGGGGACAGGGTCCTCCTGCCCCCTCCCCATGCAGCGCCGGGACTGAGTGTGCCCCGGCTGGGGCAGCCCCAGCCCCGGGGCTATGCCAGAAGAGGGACAGCAGGGGCAGAGGCACTCGGGCAGCTCTCCCGGGAGGCCCCGTCCCCCGCCTCTGCTCCGCGGGCTGCAAGAAGTTAATTTATTTTTGGAAAAGCAGCTCGCAGAGTTTGTCTAATTCCACCCGCACCAGCTCCGTTCACTCTATTTTAAACCAGTTCTTACTGTGCTTCGAGTTTATAAAACACAATCAGTGCTCCCTGGTCAAAGCAGCCCTAACCCGCGGAGCAGGCGAGGAGTGGCAGAGCAGCATCTCCTCCAGGACGCTCTAGCTCAGCCGAAAAGCCCACAGGTAATGAATGCTTCCTCCTTCATGTTGTTCTGTCCTCTGGCCGCTTTCTCCCGTGCGGGCTTGGTTGCAGTGACACACGGCACCGGTGTGTGGTGGCGGCTTTAGGGACATGAGCACAGCCGGGCATCGCCGCTGCCTGCTGCTGCTCCTGGGGTTTTGTGGGATCTCAGGGGCACCTGGCAGGTCGCGGGCTACATGGAGATCTCTGTGGAGCAGGGCACTTCTCCAGGAAGGGGCACAAGGTGCGTTTGGCCAGTCAGGAGCTGGCCCTGCCGGGGGCTGGCAGGGAGAGGTGTTGCGGAGGCAGCGGCTGGCTGTGCACAGGGAGGATGGTGTTGATGGGCCGCTGAGGCTCCTAAAGATTCGTGCTGTGCTGCAGCCATTTGGAGGCTGCTCTGGTGGTTTCTCTGGTGTCCCCACCCCAGCTGACACGGCGGATCCCCCCCCAGCAGCTCGGGCTGTGCGGTGGGAGTAAAAACCCTGCTTTTACTCCTCGTACTTTGCCATGAGCGTGTCACGGCTCCCTGAACTGTGGAGGGTCGTTCTGCCTGCACCAAAAGCTCAGTGTTTAGTGCAACTTCTCCGTGACTCACCAGTTCAACCCACAAAAACTGTTTAGGAGAAGCTCCCGGCATCTCTCACACGCAGAAATCCAGGGCATTTATGGACCGCTTTGTTTCTATTACACGAATGCTTTGCAAAACGCTGCCAGTCAGAATCCACTGATGTCATTTGCTGAGCACTGAAGCGCTCGGGGGAGGTTTGTCAGCCTCGTGCTGGGCTCTCTGGTGTCTCAGGGTTAAAGCTTTCGAAAGCGCCGCCTTGGCAGCCGCAGCCGTGACATTTCCAGCACGGATGGTTCGAGTGCGGAGCGGGAAGGGAGGCAGCGCTGCCAGGACAGGGCTGTGCCGGCTCCGTTCCTCCCTGCGGGCTGCAAGATCATCTCTCTCTGCCCTGTGGGCACCCTCTCTCCTCATCCGAGCGGCCCTCAGGGCATGCACAAGTGTTTTGGGAAAAGCGGGGAGGATTCAGGGTTGAGCGCTGTGCGTTGCAGCCGCTACTTCGCTCAGAGCCGTCTGTATCCTCCTTTGCTGTTTCGTGTTGCCTCTCATCGTTTCAGCTCTGAATGTGGGGAAAAAACACCTCAAAAGGCAGAAAAATTGAAGTGCCTTTTTTAGGATTGAGTGACCCCATCTCTCCTATAAATGCCACTTGTCAGATGGCCCCGGGGACAGCAGCAGGCGGTGACCCCGGGTCCCCCTGGCCAACGCTGCTCTCTCTGGGGCTGCCTGTGTATTCTGGTGGTCCAGCTTGGAGGGGACGGGAAATGCGGTTGTGGTGTGGACTGTTCAGGCTAAAAATAGTTTCCCTCTCGTGCTCCATCTGAATGGGCAGCCACATATGACTGTACATGGATTTGTCTGATAGTCCCGTTTCAGTGTAAGAGACAAAATATCTTAGTTATGGCTTTGTTCTTCAGCTAACAATGGGTAGCTAAAAATATCCGACTTTGTTCCACTCAATAAAGTTCTCTCAAGGGGAGACACTAACGCTACATTTTTGCCAAATCCATGCAAAACACAGCCAAAGAAAATGCACATTTTTGCCAACAACTTTTCATAAAACATGTAACTAGCAGAAAACTCCATACTGTTGGGCTGTGCTGTCTGCTGTACAGCATCCCGGGACTCCTGGCTGCCTGGCTCCCCGGGAGCATCCGAGGAGGGCGAGGCACACAGGGCTTCCTCCCACCCTCATCCTCCTCTGGGCACGCTCCAGCTGCTCCCCAGCTACCAGAGCGTTTGGGCTCAGGCACGGGGTGAGGCGCTGCTGCCTGCTCGTGCCTGGCAGAGGGTGATTGCCTCACCCCTGCCAGTGCTGGCTGCTTGGTGGTCGCTGTGGTCTCGCTCCAATTCCCTCATTTCCCGTTTGATGGCAGCCAGGGCTGGAGGCCGGCCAGGCCGGCCCTGTCCCGCTGTGCAGGCGCAGTGCTGGGGTTTGTGGGGAGCCTGGCACAGCTCTGCCGCACACTCGCAGCCTGGCAGCCAGGAGGAAACCAGCAGAGACCTCACCGGGCTGGCACGGGCCCTGCGGGGAGGAAGGAGATGGACTGTCCTGCGCTCATCCCCATCTCCACAGAGGATCTCTCCCTCCCCACTGCTCTGCCCGAGTTCCTGGTGCCTTTTTCCCAGCTGCAAAGCTGGGAGCTGCTCCCAGAAAGGCTCAGGGAGGCAGGAGAACCATCCCATTCTGTCTGTCTGTGGAGGCCAGCCTGCTGCGTGGGTGACAGTCCCTCCTGGGCAGAGCAGAGCAGGGTGAGCCCAGCTGAGGAAACCCCTCTTTCCATGTCAGGGCTGGTCTGGGTGAGAGAGCAACCACCCTGCTTGCATCAGATGCTTTGCTTTCCATTCCAAGTGGTCTGGATCAGCTGGAGCTCGGTTTGGTTTGGGCTGCACAGCTGCCCAGAAGGTGCTGGCTGAGTGGGACCAAGTCTTGTTTTACCTGTGCCCGGCTTTGGAAAAAGTGGTTGAGCTTCTTCTGCCTTCCATGGTACTGGACTTTTCCAGTTTTTTGTCTCTCAATCATTCCTGTAACTCTTCTCTGAACCCACTCCCATTTCCCAGCATCCCCCCTGTTCTGTACACAATGACCAGCAATGATTTCCCTCATTCTGATGTCTCTCTCTGTGCTGTATTTGCTCTCCAATCCAGTGTCAGGTCCAGAGCTCCAACTCCATCAGTTTTCACCCTGTGCCTTCCTGCAGCTTTGTCCCCTCACTGCTTTTCTCCAGGGTCACTCCATTTTCCACGTGTCCATATTAAAACCCATCAGAATTCAGGGACAGACATTCCAGAGGAGCAGGGAAGGTTTGGGTGCTGTGGCAGCAGCAGTGCCCTGTGCCAAGGCCTGTGGAGTTGGTTTGATGCCGGTGAGCAGCTGAGGGTGCACATGGAGGAGGGGCAGAGGCCAGGGGACATCGTGTACTCTTCCACACCTCATGGCTGAATGAAACCTCCCTCTGCCTGGTGGTTATCCCACTCCTGCACCACCCCTGGTGTGAAGGACCTGTCTGTGCTGGAAAGGCCGAGCTCCAAAGGCAGGATGCCCACTCCACGCGCGTCTCTGGGGAAGAAGCCGCGGCCCGATGTGATTCATGCAGTGTTTGCTGCTGCAGCATTCCTGGAATGAACCTGCTTTATTTCTTGGCCTTCTTGCCTGTTATTGGAGAGGAGCTCAGCTCATGCACTGGGGTTTGGATGACAAAGAGATCCAGCCCTGCTCTCAGGCTTGGGGGTGCCTTGCATGGGGACAAAGCCCCCGAGCCGGAGGGCAGGGACCTGCCGGGATGTTGTTCTGCCAGATGTGACACACGGGTGGCAGAACTGCCAGGTTCCCTCCGGATTCTCTGGCCCTGCCTGTGTCCATCGTGCAGTGTGTCCCAGCTGTTGGCAGTGTCCTGGAGAAGGCACCAGGGAAGGGGACACACCGTCAGGGGCCTTTTCTGACTCGCATTGATTTATGGCCCAACCTCAAGCCAAAAAATTCACTCTGCTTGCACGGGCATTTTTGGAACAGATGCAGAGGGCTTATCAGCTGTCTCCAGGGATTTCCTGGCTCTGAACTCTATTGTGACAATGTGACAGCCACGAGCAGCCTCAGGATGGGGTTGTCCCTCCTCACAACACTGGAGTGTGGGGTCTGCTGATGCTCTGCAGGGATGGCAGTGGGACTGGGCCTGGAGGCGCTGGTGCTGTGGGTTGTGTCTCCCCTCCAGACAGAGCTGTGCCTCGTGGGGAGCAGCCAGTGTCCCAGGAGGGTTGATTTTGGTAGGCCCATCACCCAGCACACTGTGCACTGTGATTCCTGGAGCAGCCCTGGTGGGCCGGCAGGTGGGGGCTGAAGGAGCAGTCGGTGCCTTTGCAGAGCTGTGAAGGAGTGAAATGATCTAAAATAAAGTCCAGGCTAAAACAAGCGGGCTTTGCCACTCACGCCTCATGCTGAGCAGGGACCTGCCTTCTCCAGGGGTGTGCCCATGGTGCCAGCCATGCTCCCAAGCCCTCCGAGTTGTCACCCAAGTGCAGCATCTCACGCCCAGCACCTGTGGCTCCCCGGACCAGTCTCCAGATTTTTTGGGCCTCTCAAGGCCAAATCTTCCCCATGTGCTGCTCTAGCTATTGGAAGGGAAGAAAACAGAGTGGCTATGGCCTGTTGAGGGTGACATTCTGGGGTGCTCTCACTTCAAAAGGGTTCTCTGCATTGGGGTGAGTTTGTGAGCAAGGGGGTGATGCTGCTCCCACAGTGCACTGAAGTGGAAGGACTGAGTTTGCAACTTTCCTGCATTTCTAGAAGCCAAACTGCTGCTGAGGTAGGGCAAAGAGCAGGAAACAGGGCTGAGCATCTCATCACAGGAGCTGGTTTTGAGGCAGGGACTTGCTGAAACGCCGAGGGAGCTGGGGATGAAGAGCTGGTGAGCGCACGGGGACCCCGCTGGGTGCGCATCCAGCCCAGCACACGCATGTGCATGCTGCTCCCTATCTGCACGGCGGGCTGGGCAGTAAATCACGGATCGGGGGAGATGGGCTGTCGGAGCAGGTCATTCTGCAGGGCTCTGACATGGCCCAGCCAGCTGCTGGATGGGGCAGAGGGAGTTCGTTTAAGTACCAGCAGCGGCACACCCTGCCTCGGGTCCGACAGCTCATTTGCAGCGCGAGCAACAATAACATGCCTTTGCTGTTGACGGAGGGTTGGGATGCCATGTGGGATTTACTCCCAGCTCAGGAAATGTTCCTGGGAAAGTCTTTTCCCTCCCAGAGTTAGCAGGAGAGGCGCGAGTCCCTTCTGAAGCGGGAGGATGAAGAACAACTCCCCAGAGACGCAGCAAACGCTGCGGAACAGCCCCGCACGGCTGTTTGAGCTCCAGCTCAAAGCATCCCGCTGCGTTCTGGCCCTGCAAGGCTCGCAGGGCCCTATTCCTGCCCCACAAACAGCATGTAGGCATCTCCACGGTGGCTGTCATCGCCCTCCCAAGGAGCTGTCCCAGCACGTAGTGCCGTTCCCTGGCCCTGGGGCTGGCACGCTGCTCCCTGCCCGGGGATCGCCCGTCGGTGCATCCCTGTGCCGCAGGGCTTTCCTTCTCTCTGCATCCCTGTGCCACTGGGCTTCCTTCTCTCTGCATCCCTGTGCCGCAGGGCTTCCCCTTCTCTGCATCCCTGGGCCACTGGGCTTCCCTTTCTCTGCCGGAGCACAGTTGGCTGAAGCTGGGACATCGAGAGTGCTCTGAGGAGTGGTGCTCAGAGCAGTTAACCCATAGCACGCAGGGGAAACAGATAAGGGATGTCTGAGCCTGGAGTGGGAGGCAGCAGCTCCTTGGAGAAGCGTGGGATGTGCCAAGAGCCCTGGTTTTGTAGCTGTACAAGAGCCTTGACACCAAGCCCGAGCTGGCTCTTCCTCTGGGGATTCTGCCCCGGGCAGGGCTCAGGGGGATCTGCTCCCCTGCGCTGCCTCCGGGGCCCTGCAGCCGTGGCACGCATGCCCTGCCTGCCCAGCTCCACGGCCATTTGTCACCAAGAAATTTAACTTTCTGAAGTCTGCAAGCTTGCTAAGAATAAACTTAATAAATTAGTGAGCATATTTAAAGTGCAGCACTGCTCGCTGATCTGGCATTTTAATCTACTCGTGAAACTATCCAGAGTGTTTGCTCAGCGTGTGGCCAAGTTCTGAAATATTTGCATGCTGCTATTGTCAGTACATCTCCTGACCCTTTGCAAAAGGATGGCAGGAGGAGTGAATTTATAAGAATCTTCCACTGGCGAAGGTAGCGGGGCCGTTCCTGCTAACACACTCCTAGAGTTATCTCCCCAAGATCATCCCCGCCTGCCGTTCCAATCCGGTGCATGAGGTACTTTTAAACAATGCAGCTGTGGTTTATCTTCTCCAGGGCTACATATCCTCTTCGGTGACACACATTCCTTGCAGGTCAGTTGTAAAACATGTTGGATGTTGGCACACGGGCAGCCGGAGCCAGCCGAAGCCACTCTTTCCACTCGGGAATGGCGGCGAGAGCTGCAGGTTGGCCTGGCCTCTGCAGTGCCCTGCCCAGCTCCTTCCTGCCGCTTCCCAGAGGTGCAGGCAGGTGGGCACTGGGAAGAGGGGCCTCGTGCAAGCCAGACGAGGGTCAGAGCTGTGTGTAGGGCTCCAGGATAATTAATCTGTCCCCGGATGCGTGGTTCCAGCTGCCTGCATTAACTGCTCGTGCCCAGTGACCCAGGGCACTCTGCAGCATCGATCTGGCTTCTTCCCCATTTGTTGGTCTCAGCACCCCAGTGTCACCACAGATGATTTAATACATTTCCAGATCATTGATAAGGCGGTTGAATAGCCCAGGGCCCAGCCCTGACCCCCAGGGAGCTCCGATTCCCCCCTCAGGGTGCAGAGTTCCCACTGACAATCGCAGCTGGGACACCCCACAGGCAGCTTTTAATCTATTAAATATGGCTCGTGTTAATTGGGTATTGTTCTACTTTCTTCATCAAAATGTAACAGTACCACGGCATCGCCTTGCAGAAGTCTGAGTGTTTTATACCACCAATATTATTTTTACCAATCAAACTCGTAATTCCAGGAAAAAGATGAACCTTAGCTCGACATGCTCTGTTTTCCGTAAGTCTGTGTGAGTTAGTTTTAATCACATTTTTCTCACCTAAATTTGCCTGTGGCAGCCTTTGGAGGGGTCTGCCCAGAGCTGATGCCCGGCCCCTCCAATGCCTGATTCAGCCAAATAAACACTGGTGAACAGGAGATTTCCTCTGGTGCATCTATCCCACGTCTAACACAACCCACAGTCTCACCAGACCTGTAATTACTCCCTTTACACTGACAGAAGTTGCTGCTCCTTCGCTCAGGTTTGCAGCCCATACATTGTCCTCAGCTCTTGGCTTTCCTTATCAGCTTTCCACAGCTTCTCACTTCTCATTCATCATTATCAGTTTCCACTTTCTTAAGTTATATATGGTTTTCTTATTTTTCACAGTTGTCTTCACTTCCCTCACAAGCCAGAGTTGTCTATTTTTTTAACCAACGTTGCCTTCTTTCTCAATTGTGGGATTGTGGTTTTGGGGCAACGCGTAAAATGTTTTTCAACAATTCCCACTTAGCATTCACATTTTTCTGATTAAATTCCTTCTCCCAATTGATTTGGTTCATAATTGTTTCCAGCTCTGTGAAGCTGAATCATTTTAGCATTAAGTGGATATATTTTCAGAACAGAGCTTCACTTTAAATATTCGCTTTATTGTCATTTTGCTTTTCAGTTAAATAAACTAAAGCACTCTTTTGGCATGCATTTTAGGGTCACAGAACTGGGAAATGGAAATTGTTCCTGAGAAAAGTTGTTTTCATGAAATTTTTTGGTCAACATATATATTAATTTGAATAAACCGAGGCTTGTCTGAAATCCAGCAGCATGAAGATGGCATTGTCCCTCCTTTGGCAACTGAAAATTGAGACATTAAGTCTAAATTGTTTTTTCTCCAAGTTTCCCCAACATTTTATATTTGGCAATTAAAATCAGAAATTATTCAATCACTTTGAGGTTTTTCAGATTTCACTGGAAACAAAGCTTTTTTTTTCTTTTTTAATTTTTGTTTTTGTAGGAAAATTAAGTTTCTCTTTGAAATGATGAATTTGATGTCCGAAATAGCACATTTCATTGACAAGCATTTGAGCAAGCAGTGGTGACTCGTTCTGGGGAGGATGCCCACAGCTGGAATGTCTCCTGTGGGTCACCCAGCTCATGGCTGGACTCCTCTGTCCCGGACACGGCTCCCACCCCTCACTCCCCATCCCGAGCAGCGGCTGGATGGTGGTTTTATCCACAGAAGGACAGGCAGATCCTGGTGGGCAGCTTGTGCTGGTCCAGCAGCCAAACCAGCCTGGGTGGTGCAGAGCTCCTCATGCCCTCCTGTGCGATGTCAGTGGAGCCCAGCTGGGGAGGAGGTTCCAGACCTCCCTTTTCACACCAGCGTGGCCTGTCCAGTGGTGCACACAGCGGAGAGGGCAAGTCCAAAGAGGCTGCTTTGGGAGGAGAAGGCAGGAGAAGGAAGGGGAAGGCAGGAGAAGGAAGGAGAAGGCAGGAGAAGGCAGGCAAAGATATGACAAGGGAGGTAGCTACACCTGGACAGGCAGTTCTCTACCCAAAACCCACAGAACACTGTGAGGAGCAGGAGAAAGGACTGGCCACTCCCACCATGGGGCTGGATCTCTGCTGATTTCCAGGGCAGCAGATGAGGAGACCTCAGCACAAGCCCTGCCTGTGCAGCCCCTGGTCGGGACCCTGTGGTTGTAGGAGCCTTTGTGAACCCCCCGCCTTCCTCCTGGCTCAGACACCTCATGGAGCGAGGATTACAGGAGTTAATGTGTCTTGTCCTCATGAGTCACTTTTTCATTCACACATTAAGCATCTTTAGAACCATTTACTGGCTTTCAAGGACAGAAGGGATCATCTGCTCTGACCTCTGCACAGCAGGCCGGGGACTTTCATCTGCTGGTTCTTGCATGCTGTCTGCAATGTGTGCTCAATAAAAAGAATTTCTTTTACCCTGAGGTGCCCAGTCTTGAGTTAAAGCCTTTCTGCTGCGTCCCCAGCCAAGTTGGCCCAATGGGTCCGTGGTGCTCTGTGTTACACGTGCACTGCATATTTCTGAGCAGAACCTGGGCTCTGCCTGCCAGAGGAAGGAGCACTCTGCCAGAGAGGTCTCCCTCCCACGCTGGCGCTGCTGGATAACTGGAGATGCTCCCGCTTGCCTACAGAAAACAAAGCCCAGTATTCCTAGGATTGCTTCTGGTTTCCTCCAGATCTTTCAAGCTCCTCTAACACTCCCAGAGCCCAAGGCAGCCCAGGCAGGCTTCTCCTCTGGCTCCCATCCTCCTCTTCTTCTGCTTCCTCCCCTGAGAGGTCTGCAAGATGTACACACACATCTAAGGGCAAGATTTTTTTGAGGATGCTTCCTCATGGCTTCCCTGCCCCAGTCCCTACCTGGGCAATTTTATTGACCTGTCCATAATGTCCACTCCTTTCTCAGCCACCTTGCCAAGTGTTGTTGTCCCCACCATTGGCCCTGGGCTCAGCAGCAGTGGGGCTCCCAGTCCTGGTGGTGGACGGACTTGAGGGATCCTCTCACATCGGCCAGTTCCTCCATGCCACAGGGACTCCCCAGACCCCAAAGGTCAGCTGTGCCTGCTCATGCTGTGGGACAGCAGCTGCCTTGGGGCAGCCTAAAAGCAAAGGCAGAGCTGGAGCGACGTGGCCACTCCTGGCTCCCTCATACCCCAAACTCAGGAGTCTCTTGGCTGACCCTAAGGAAGGAGTGTGTGAGACACGTTCCCAGGAGATCCCCCATCGCGACATCCAGGTCTGCTCCCTCTCTCCCCCTCTCCTCGTAGCCCTGGGTCACGTAACTCGTGCGCAGCACAGGCCAGACAGACTCTCTGGCAGACTCTCTGGCATCGTTTTTTCAAGCTTGATAAATGGGGCCAACTCCTCCAGATTGAACTCAAGAAAATACCATTATCTGCTGCGCAATGACTCAGAGATTGCATTGCAACATCTCGCTGGTAATGTCAGATCGCAGGCAACGATATTAAAAATGAGCATTTTACCCTGGACAGGGTATTAACTATGAAATTAAATCCGTATTTATTGCTTTTAGCCACGAGCATCCAGACCCTTCCAGAATAAATGTTTTCAGTTCTGTGCAGGAAGGGTCTGTCATGGCCAGGCCAGACATTTCCAACCCACGTGCACCACCGGGGTGCTGGGGAGCCGTGCCCTGTGATGTCATGGCAGATCCCATGAGCTCATCCCTGGTTTTGCTGGGCCAGTCTGACACACTCAGACCACCACAGGCTCTTGTCTCTGAGTGAGTGCAAACACCAACAACATGGATTTCATAGAATTGCAGAATCACACAATATCCCGAGCTGGGAGGGACCCACAAAAGTCATCAATGCCCAACTTCTGACCCTACACAGGACAGTCACAAGGGTCCCACTAGGTGCCTGAGAGCCTTATCCAATCCCTTCTTGAGTTCCTTTGCCTTTGGCAAATGCCTGAGCAGAGCAGGACCCGGCAGCATGAGGATGGAGGGGGTGACCTGGGATGGCTCCATGCCAGGACCATGGCTGTGACAGGGCAGTGCAGGACTGTCACTGGGCTTCACAAATGACAGGAGCCCCGAGACCCTGGCAGGGAGTGTGTGGCATCCCCAGGACAGGAGTCAGCATGGTTTCCCCAGCAATGGGAAGGCTGTGAGACCCCCAGCCCTTCTCCATGCCCAGCAGCTCGGTGTGTCATGGGTTTCCTTTTCCTGGGGAGACAGTGAGATGCCCATGATCCCACCCTATGCTGTGGGAGAGATGCCTGGAGCCCCCAGGACCTTGTGCTGGCGCTCGACCCTCACCCAGGGTCACAGCAGCCCTGTGTCCCTCTGGGAACAGCCCTGGGAGGGCACAGACCTGCGAGGGCACAGCCCAACCCTGGCTGGGCTGAGCTAAGAGAGGGACAGGGGCACAGAGGTCCTGCCACAGCCAGCCTGGGGCAGCCAGGACACCAGTTATGAGATCCTCTCTTCCTGGGCTGCAGGGTGTGATCCTCAACCTCCTCTTCCTCCTCTGCCTCTCAGTCCAGGAGCTTTTCTGCTGAACAAGAGGGTTTCACTGAAATGGCTGTTTTGCACAGAAAAAGCTCTGTTCTTGGGGGGAAAAAGATGAGTCAAGTGAATGCAAGTGTCAGGATCAAAGCCAGGTGGCTTTGTTTGAGTGCAAGTGGTTTATCAGTGGCATTTTTCAGTTGGAAACCAACAGAGTTTTAAAAGGATGGTGAGAAATGATGATGTTCAGTTTGATTCAGTTCCCTGTGTGTAATTTCTTTTCGCTTTTATTTTTTATAACAAATGTTTGGAATGGCTCTTAGGTTGCATTGAGCTTTTGTTCTGGATGAGCTTCTGGTGGTGCCTGGCTCTCTCACCAATGTTCCCCAGGGTGTTTCCTGGACAGTGGGAGCCATGCTCAGCTGTGCAAGACATAGCCAAATACACCTGTAATTTCCATACGGGCAGTCCATGATGAAATTCTGCCAAATCCGCTTTCCAGTGACGTTTCCGATGGTACGGATTGGCTTGAAGGACAGAAAACACAGCCAGCTCCTCATTCAGAAGATCTATGGAGCTGTGTGGTCAATACTGGAAGGGGAAAGAAAACAAAACACTCCCAACTTCCTTCAAAAGTCAGCCCAGAGTGGTTTGCACTCCCAGCTCACGGCAGCACTCCTGGGCTAGCAGCACGGTGCTGCTTTAGGCCGTGTCCCAGGGTGGCTGCAGGGAGGGAGCCCCGGCTGGTACGGGGAGCCCCGTCCTGCACCCTGCAGGTTTGGCTGCTGCCCGGCTGCCCTCTGGTGACAGGGCTGCTCCGGGGGTGAGGGACAGGGTGCCAGCGTGCCCTGGCCCTGCTGGCACAGCCCTGAGGCCCTTCCCCGCACCCTGACCCGGGTGGGGATCCCCGAGCCTGCCTGGCTGGGCCCAGGCCTTGCCTTGCTGCAACGCCAGGGTGCAACTCATCCTCCTCCCGTTCCCACAGCCCTCTCCGTCTTCCACCCCGTCAGCACAGCTCCTGGCTTGCATTCCCACCCTCCTTCCTCCCGTGCAGCTTGGGGTGGCCGCTGTCCCCTGGGGCGTGAGCAGCTGTCCCCAGAACATCCCCCCCAGGCAGCAGCAGAGCACAGGCAGATTGTCACTGGCGCCCCTTGGGAGAGTGGGATGGGCCCGATGGATTTAAGGGCTTTTCCGAAAGAGAAACACAGAGAGCGCATACTTGTTGTCAAACACAAGAATGCTTCATTGTTGTCAAGTGTAAAAATCACTTTCTGTTGCGTTGTGCGAGCACGCTGCGGCCTCCCACGGAGCCTGCTGGCACCGAGTGCTCCTGCCAGCTCTGCTGGGGCTGCCTGACCCCTCGGGAGACAAAACACCAGCAGCACGCACAGCCGGGCCAGCCCTTCCGACACCAGCACACCCTGCTCGGTGCATGGAGCTGGGAACACGCTTCCCAGCCCACCCCTGACTGCAGGGGACAGCTCAGTGCAGGCCCCTGGCAGCAGGCAGTGATGGCCGCCCTCAGGCCGTCTCAAACCCCGCAGCTGCTGCTCCACCAAGGGCTGCTGGAGGCTGAGGGGAGCTGCCCAGGGCAGCCTGGGGTGTGACCAACAGGCCGCTGTGGGCATGAAAAGCCCCTGGGCAGGGCAGGCTGACACTGTGGTGTCACCAGGCATGTGGTGGTGGTGAGGATGGTGAAGGGCTTGGAGGCTGAGGGAGCTGGGCTTGCTCAGCTGGAGTGGAGCAGACTGAGGGCTGAGCTCAGAGGGGGCTGCAGCTCCTTCTGAGCTCCGATCTCTGCTCCCTGGGACGGGGATAGGACCCAGGGAACGGCTGGAGCTGGGCCCGGGCAGGCTCAGGCTGGAGATCAAGGAAAGGTTCTGCTTCCCCCAGAGGGTGCTGGGCACTGCCCAGGCTCCCCAGGGAATGGGCACAGCCCTGAGGCTGCCAGAGCTCCAGGAGCGTTTGGACAGCGCTGCCAGGGATGAACAGGGTGGGGTTGTTGGGGTGTCTGTGCCAGGACAGGAGCTGGATCCATGATCCTGTGGGGCCCTTCCAACCAAGGAGATTCCCTGATTCTGTGATTTTATCCTGTCATTCTTCATATTGAGCCACCAGCCTGCTCCAAGCACAAGTCCAGGGCTGTCTCTTGGCCAGCTCTACCCCAGAACTCTCCAAAATGTATCTGTTGTCCAAATTTGTGGGGCCATGTGGACAGGGCACCCCTTCCTGAGAAGACAAACTCCAAGGGGAATTCATCCCCTACAGAGATTGGGTTGGAAGGGACCTTAAAGACCCTCTAGTTCCAACCCCCCTCCACAGGCAGTGGATGAAGGATCAGAAAGATGCCATTAATCCTTTAAATGCTTTCTCAGCCGCTTGTCTAGGAGTGTGTTAAGGTACCACCAGGCTCATTTGGAACTGTGTGTTTCCTTAGTATTGGCCAGGTCTTTTAGGAGTTTAACCAGGAATTTCTTTTGCTTAAATGGCTGCTTGGGGAGTGAGTACTCCTGTCTTGTACGGTATTTTACTCTGAATTATTGGGATGTACTTTCAGTGCCGCAGCACAGTGTGGCTTTTGTCTGATTTTTGTACTGATTAAAAAAAAAATAAATCTCATTGGAACATTAAACAAGAAAGGTGAAGGGAATGCTCCTCCAGCAGGACATCTCCATGTGCTGATCTAACTTTCTGAAGCTGTGAGTACCAAGCTTGCATTTCCAACAAAGAGTGAATATGGCAGTTCCATTGGTCTCCAGAACAGAGCAGCTCCCACATGGCCTGAATGCCAGCGAGGAGGAGAAGGGCATGGGCAGCACCTGCAGTTTGCAGTAGGATGTGTCCTGCTGGTGCAGGATGTGGAGGGCTGCTCTTCTCACATGGGGTCAAAGACCATGACCTGGAGTGAAATGTCCCCAGGAAGTGCCTCTGGCTTGGTTTGGCATCCTGGTGCAATGAATGGCTGGGAAAACCAGACGGGAGGAGAGGTTTCAGCAGTCAGCTCGAGTGGACCAGCTCCTGCCAAACTTATCCCCATAAAAAAGAGACTCTGTGATCCAGATCTGATACCAGCTCTTGATGTGTGGCTTGGAGCCAGGCATCCCTCAGGGCTGGCCCGAGCAGAGCTGAGAGCTGGGGGGAAAAGGGCGAAGCAAGAAACCCCACCTGAACTGGCAGAGGGTCTGCAGAGACTCAAGTGACGAACGTGGCTGAGTATCAATGAGGAGTTCCAGGATAAACTTGCACTGAGCAAGCAAATAGTCACTCTGTTGGGGTTGGAGATCAGTGGAGGAGGCCAAAGACTCTCCAGAGCCTTGGAGTTTGCCACAGATCCCAAATCTTTTCTGGCAGGGACTCACCTGAAAGGGAGGGAGCTGTGAGGGAGGGAGATGGACGCTGGTTGAGATATGGAACCATGTCTGTTATTAATGGCCAAACCCTCACACGGGTCCTGGCCAGGGAGTCCTTGAGCAATTAGAAGAAGTGATATGTCCTGTCTGTAAAGCAAGAGGACTGGCAAGAAGGCAAAAATTAAGAGAAGCCGAGGAGTTAGATGCTGGCACCTTCAAAACTCACCATTTAAAGGCCCTTTCTGGTTTGCAGGGCTGGTCCAAAGCTGATGGCTGAGCTGAGGGAGGACTGGCCCTGCCAAGGCTGGGACTTCCTGGCTCCTGTCACCACCTGGGACCGTCAGAGCTGTCTCCAGCCCAGGCACTGCTGCTGACAGGGCTGCTCTCAGTGAGGTGAAGAAAACACAAACCTGATCTAGTGTCTGCACCCCACAGGCAAATCCTGCAGGTCACTGCATGGGCATTCCCAAGGAGCAGCCTTGAGGACTCAAACACTTTTTTGCCTCCAGAGCCCAGAAATGTCACACTGGGAATTCTGGAGGTTTATAGACCCCATGGTGGGGCCAATTTCTTCTTGGATGTATCTGGGCTCCTCGCACAAGCTACGTCCTTTATTCCTGAGGGACATGAGGGTCTCTCTGCAGGGTTTGCAGTGGTTCCCTGAGGATTCCAAGTTTCCAGCTGTTCCCCAACCCCACATCCTGGGCAGTTTTTCATCAGAGTGCTGCATCTACTCTGCTTTCTCACCAGGTTTTTTTCTTGCCCGCTCCCCTCTTGTGCCCAGAGCTGCAGAGGTGGAAAGGGAAGGGAATCCTGTTGGCTGAGCAGAGGAGAAGGGGGGGAAGGCAGGATCAAACATGCTGTGAGAGGTCGGAGTTTGCCTGTTTTCTCCTCTTCTCCTGCCTCTCAGTCCCTGAAGAGCAGAGCTATTGCTCCTCCTGCATCATCAGCAGCATTTTGCTTTTGCTCAAGGGACGGGGCCATAGGAAAGCTGCATGTTAGGAAGAGTCAGGCTGAGACAAGGAATGGGATGAGGGACTTGTTTGCCACTGAGCTGGTGTATGTTTGCCACCTTTGAGTAGTGCAGATCGTCAGGAAGGTTTGGAGTCTACTCTGAGATTCCCATTGCTGCTGGTTTGGGATTAACCTGGAGCTTTTCTGCCTCGTTTCTTGGAGTCGTTGGTACTTCTCAGTCTAGGATGAATTGAGTCTGGCCCCAGAAGTCTCTCTGGTTCTGGCATCCCTTGTCCATCAGCCCAGCAGCCCTTAACTGCAGCGGGAATTGTGAGGTGCCGCAGGATGTGGTAGCAAGGCTGCCTCCACTGACCCATCCATTAATCCAGACCTTTGCCTTTCCCACTGATTCATGTGGCTGCAACACTGAGCTCTCGGGTTGCCATCTCGAAGGCATTTGTCAAAGTGCGTCACACGTCTGTTATGGCCTCTTATCTCCTCTCACTTATTTGGTTTCCCGTGTCCACCGAGCAGTGATTTACGGTGCCTCCCCCAGCTGTGTGGGGCGTTGGGCACGAGCTGTGGTTAAGAATAGCTTTCAAGCTGTCAAGATAATCCTGCGTTCAGCTGAAATGGATCCGCATCAGCCCGAGCCAGGAACCACAAGGGACCTCCTGCGATTTCAGTGGGGTTTCAGCTTTCTGTTCCTCCCTCAGGCTGGCCCAGAACGGGGTGTGTTGGAAAGAAGAGATGACTTTTCAAGGGCCATCACCTCTAGGAGGGGATGCAGAAGCCACCTGAGCCTCCCTGAAATGCTTTTTCCATCCCACCTGTCTCAAAGCTCCTGGCCAGCACAGCCTGGCACCTGACAGAGCATCGGTGCTGTGTCTGCAGAACGTTCTGGGACTTCGCACAGCACCCTGGTCACTGTGCTGCTTCTCCTTCCTCCACCACCCCAGCCTGTAGCTAATTTTTTCAGAGCACCTTTTGCCCCTGCTCTCTGGACAGGCTGCAGTATTTGTCTGCCTGGGAGGAGCACAGTAAACTTTGCCCTGGCTGCAGCCTGGGCTCCCCACTCTGCCCTGTGCCGAAAGCCCCACTGAGCTTCTAGTGCTGTTCACTCTTACTTGGCACATCCAGTCAAGGTCCTGCTGGAAATCCCAGATCCTTCTGAGCTGCCTGGTGTTGTGCTTTCCTGAGAGATGTGGAAATACCTTTTCTCTTCATTGTGCTGGGGAGAAACCTTCCCTCAGGGCTGGGGGTGTGGTGTGTGCTGGATGACCTCCCCTCTGCTCGGGAAAGACTTTGCCACACCATTTTTAGGGTGAACCGTGCCCTCCAGAAAATGTGCATCACAGCCCAGGGGTTCCTGCCACATGCCCAAAGGTGGTTCACCTCCCTCCATGTTTTATCTCTGGCTTGTGCTTGAGTTCTTTCACCAAGGATTCAGCTGAGGCAGGTGGTCCAGAGCCAGCACTGAATTAGGGCCATGTCAATCACAGCAGTTGTAGTTTGGCAAAAAAGCCCGGCAGCTCTGCCCACAGCAAACCCCCAGGTGTGAAAGCCCCCGAGGCAGCAGCCAGCACTGAGGGAACTTTCCCTCACTGATGCCTTAGGAGGCCTGCTAGAAACAGAGACTGCACAGGATAAGGGAATAAAGGGAGGGATTTATTTGATAGTCTTCAAAGGTACTGCTGGGGAGCCAGAGGCCACTGCCAAGATGGACCCCAAGACGGACTCCAGGTCACGAGCTGCTCCCATTCATCTCCCCCATCAGGAACCCCAGGGAGCCACGGTCCCACTCCTGCCTGGAGCTCCAGGACAGCGGGAGCAGCAGCACACGTGGGCAGCAGGGTTCCCACATTCCCTCTGGAGGCCTGCAAGCATGATGACTCCAAGATGCTCGTGATGATTTCCAGGATGAGGGGTGTCAGTGCTGCTGAGCAGAGTGAAGAGTGCTGCAGGCACAGTTCTTCCACCAAACACCCACACTGGGCTGCACCCTCTGTAGACTCTCTGAGTTTTCAGAGAGGAGGTGTTTGGTGTACTCAGCAGCTTCCTTCCCCTCCTAACTGCAGGAGGGCATCCAGCTGAGGTGATCACTGAGCTCACAAACATCACTGGGCTCTCACACAGTTTGGGCAGACCCCCAGCACCAAAACTAAGAGATCCAGGTAGCCCCCTCCCTCCCACAACCCAGCCTCAGGGAGAGGGCCAGGCAGGAAAGCCGAGATCTTCAAAGCTGAAGGACACACTTTTGCCTGGTTCTGAACATCAGGTGTGTGGGAAGGAACTGTGAAGCGAGCCTTTCTTTCTATGCCCTTTTATCCCAGCCTCAGGCTGAGGTGTCCTGCAGTTCGTGTGGCACCATGGCTGTGTCCTGCAGCTGCCGAGGGTCTGAGGAGCAGCTGATAGCAGCGGGTGTTTCTGGAGCTCAGGGGTGGAAGGAGACCATCTGCAGGAAGGTTAAGAGGAGCTGCCTCCTCAGGGAAAGCAAATCCAAATGTATGAGGCTACTGAAGGGTGCATTTATCCGAGTGGTTTTCCAGCCCTGCTGCGTGGTCAGGCTGTGCTGTGAGCCAAGCCAGGCCACATCCACAAGGGCTTGGCCACCCACCCTCAGGACACACGCTTCCATCAGACTGCATGTTATTGCACTGCCACGGGCTTTCAGAGTTTCCCTTGTTCTTGGAAAGATGCTGTGTTGTACTAATTAGTGGGAACATTTGGAATCGACGTGGTTTGCAAGTCCTGCTGCTCGTGCCAGTCCCCATTTCTCAGCTTGATTTAAGGAGGGGGTATTCTAAATAACGCCCGCTTCTCCCTGCCTGCAGCAGCTAAAGGCACCGAGGCAAAGTTGCATAACCCAGTGCTGCTGCTTGTGTACATGCTTGAGAAGAAACAGCCACGGAAAAATCCTGTAACATTCCTCGGCTGGTCCGTCTCTTGGTATCAAAGCGTTTCCTGCCGTGCTTTCACCTTTGGATCTTAATCCACCGGCTTTGGAGGGGTGGAGGGGATGGGCAAGGGCTCTGCAGAGCAAAAGACCCCTCTGAGAAGAGAGTGGGTAAAAGCTGAGTCACGCTGTGTCCCCCAGAGGTGCAAGGGATCCCTGGTTTAGTGTCCCTGACAGGAGGAAATCTGTCCCCTGGGGTGAGCTGGGCTGTGGGGCCTGGTTGCACTCAGTGCAGATGTTGCTGCTCACTCAGCCCTGGTTCCCTGTGACCCTCCTCTCATTCAGCAACCAAAGGCAGCTCCCTGGCATCTCTGGAGAGGTGAACCCCCAAACCAGCTTTAACCTTTTGTTTTCCACCCTAATTTCCACCCTAACCCATCCATTAATGAACCACTCCTGCCCTGTGAGCCCCCGCCCAGGTATGGCTGACTGGAGCAGTTTGTAGTTAAAACCAAGTAATTTTGTTTTCTCCTGTGCTCCTCCACCGTGTGACTGATGGTTGGGTTTTCCAGGGAAGCAGCAGCACATGGAGACAAAGAGCAGATCTTTTTCCTCCCTGGCCTGGGCTTGTAGGATCCAAACTGTCAGTGCCTGGGGGAGGTGGTGAGGTGACCTCTGCCCACAATGGGCACCTCCTCGTCCTGGGACAGCCCATTTGCTGGGAAGATCTGGGCAGGAAAACCTGAGCAGAGCAGAGGTGAGGTTTCCCATCCCAGGAAGAATGACTGTCCCTTGCAGAGGTGCCTTTTCCTAATGGTGTCTGGGAGGGGAAGGAAAGTGGAATGCATCTTCAGGTGGTGGGTACGAGAGAGGAGAACACGGTGCCAGTTCTGCACCACCCCCAGGCTGCACTCAACCACCAGCAGCAAGGTGCTCCTGCCACCTCCAGGGCAGTGAGTGCCACCTCCCCTCCTGCCCAGGTCTGGCTGGCCAGGAGAGGAGGCAGGGCTGTTCCCACCACTGTCCCCTGGCATGGTGGTGTTTGGAGGGGTGGCTGGTGCCCAGCACAAATCCTGCTCTGCTCTGGGAAGCTCTGCAGCCTCTCCTGGTCCTGAGCCTTGCAAAGACAGCCATGGGCTTGTCTGCCTGCCCTGGGGAGCACAACTTGATCAGATCAGCACTTTGTTCTGACTGCTGTGCCTGGTACGAGGGTTCTGGGGGTGCTAAAGGACAGCCTTGTGCTGAGGACACTTCCCCTGAAGCAGCAGCGTGGTGTGGTCCTGCCCGTGGGCTGCTGCAGACCCTGCATGGTGGCAAAGGGTGGGTGCAGAGAGCCCCAGGGACATAAAGCACCGTAATGTCTTGGGACCCTCTTCCTCCTCACCCTCAGCTGGCTCAGCAGGACCAGGAGGAGGTGAGGTGTGCTTGCTGCCCACAGGACGGTCAGACACGGGCCTTCCATGACAAGACTCCATAGCCAACGTGATTCATGCATGTCCCTCTCCCTCCCCAAAAGAGGTGAACAAATGTGGGACACACTTGTCACTACGAGTGGCTCTGGACCATGAGTCTGAAGCAGCCCAGGAAGGAATGAGGCTGTTTCCTGCTCTCCCACATTCCTGGCACACCCCTGCAGTGCGTGCAAGGGCTGCCTTCCCTCACAAGCAGCACAGACGTGTCCAGGGCCCTTCAGCCCCCAAGTTAATCTGCTGAGTGTTTGACACTGAACACGGGGAGCCCGAGTGTGCTTCAGATGGAAACCCTGCTCAGTCCTGGCTGACAGAGCATCACCCCACAGCAGCTCCCACACCTGCCTGTGTGCCAGCGCATGTAAGGGAATCCACGGCAGATCGATGAACCCCACATCCCTGCTGGATTAAGTAGGTGTGAGAAAGGTTCGCTCATGTGCTCAGGTCCATGCCCAGCTCATGGGGTTGTCTCTGAAGTGACAGTTCCCCTAAAGCAGACCCCGCTTCTCGGAGAGCAGAGATGGCTGTTTATTGCCTTGTACCTTGAGTGTGACATTTGGACATTGCCAGCCCTCGCCCCAGAGCAGCACCTTGGCTCAACTGTATAGATCCACTTTGTGACTCACCCTGCAACTTGATGCATTGTGTCCAGATAAAAGACACTTTATCCCTATGATAAAAACGGACAAAGATGATGTCAAAATAAAAGAATGTTTTCTCATTCGAATAAAAGTCGGAGCTGCCGTTCTTGGGGTTATTTTGCTTGAAAACCTCCAGAGAAAGCAAGACTTTGAGTTTTTACCATTTATAGTTAGTTTCAGAAAATTCAGCATGCAAAGTTTGCTATCTGCCTTCCTCCCCTGGTTTGGAGAGCAGTGTCTCTGTGCTGGTTGCCTGGGACCCTGCTCTTGCTGTTGGGGATGTGGTGGGGATGTGATGTCCCGGATGGACCCAGCCTCCAGGAACACTCCTTGGGCAGGGAGGTGCTGCTCTGTGCTGGCTGCTCACAGCCTCCTGTCAGGACAGCTGGGCCACGTGTGGCCACCTGGGCGTCCCGCAGTCACGGTCCCCAAGGGTTCATCCCGCTAACGAAGGCCTGTCCCTGCCCATGCCACCACCACCAGCCTGGGCGTTCTCGAGGGCAGTGGGCCTGAGGGACGGGGAGGGCCCAGGCCCTGGGGGAGCTGTGTCTTCCTGGCTGTGTTTCATTGAGCAGGGGTTTAATTTTAGCAAACAATGCCAATTAGAGAGGGATTGTTCGATGGCTGCATCTCAATGGAGAGCAAGAGCTGCTGGCAGGGCTCTGCAGGACCCCATCTGTGGAGGGACCCTCCTGGGACAGGGGAGGGGACAGCTGAGCTCTGCTCTGTGGCTGCTTCAGCTTCGTCTTCTGCTGCTGCTCTGAGGTCACCATCCCTGTTCCTGGAGCTGCAGGGACTGGGCTCACCGAGTGCCGCCGTGGTCTGCTGGGGGAGCTGGGCAGTGTCCTCTGGAGGCACTCAGTCTGGAAGATGTTGGTGCCTTCACTCACAGGTCTCCGAAGAGCCTGTGCCTCTGCCCACCCATGTCTGCTGCAGCTGGGGAGGGTATTGGTGTGGCCGAAGGGCCAGAGAGGGGTGGGCAGATCCCTCTGCCCTGGAGAGTGGGACTGCAGTAGCAGGACTGGCAAAGTGCAGAAGAAATAAGCACGAGTAGGAATCATGTACAGGACCATCCTTTGTGAACTCTGATTTCAGAGGTGAATTGATCCCATTGCTTCAGTTAAATTGTTCTTGTAAATGTAATTAAACATTTTCTGGAGAAGGATCTTGGATCACCTACACTGTGAGTGAATGCAGCCATCAGACTGTGCTGAGGGAAGGTGCTCCATGGGAACCTCAGGGGGGAAGTACCAATCTTGGGGTACCCACAGCTTGTTGCTTTTGGTATTTCTCCGGCTGTAAAGACAAAGCTCAAGCCTTTGACCAGAATCAGTAAATTTGTGACCTTCAGCCTGAATCTGTCCTGCAGAGAGTGCCTCGGAGACAGGGAGGAGATACAGCTGGTAGGACTGGTGCTGCTGAGGAGCCCTCAGAGAAGGGGAAGTTTTCTGGCTGTGTCAGGACACCGGGCCCATACAGGCACTGTCCTCCTGAGGGGAAGCAGACGGTCGCTCTTGCTGGCCGAAGGAATTTCTGTCCCAGTGCTCACTGTGCGTGGTGATCTGTGCCCAGCCCGCAGTTAATTTGCCAGTGAAGCAACTTGTAAAAAAGGTGAAGAGAGACCACAAGAGGGAAAGGAACAGAATCACAGAGATGTTGAACTGCCTCATTTTGGAAATGAAAGAGCCTGTTGGCAATGGCAGAGCTTCACATGCTGAGCTGGAATCGCAACCCAGGGAAAAAGGGAACGGATTAAACAGAACAAGAACGGAGGGACTCTAAATGCTGTCTTCAACATTTCAGTAGAGGCCTCATAAATCTAGACAATTATGAGATGCACTTAGAGAAGCCCAACACTATTATGTTGGGGCAGGAGGGCGACTCTTTGGAAACAAAGAGTTTCCAAGGAGCTCTGGCATGAGGACACAGCAGAGCAATGTGACCTGCGTGACTCTTTAGTACCTGGAAGGGGCAGGCTGGATGAATGGAGTGGGCTGGAAGCACCACGTTCATTAACTCATGCAACACAGGACAAGACAAACGCTCCTTGGCGTCAGCCTCTTTCCTTTTTTGGATGCTTGTCTGAATCCTGAGTAGCCGGTCCTGGAGTCCCTTCTGGGTGTTGAGGTGACTTGTGAGAGGAGGCTCTGGGCGAGCCTCTCCGGGCAGCCGGGATCACGGTCTTGGTGCTGGCTGATTTTCCACCACACTGGCACGGGACTGGGCAGGAGGGAGCGGTGCCTGCCTGCCTTGCCCCTTTGTGCAGGAGCCTTTAAAGCAAAAATCAGAAGAAATACGTTTCAACACCCTGTTTTGTGTGTTTTTCCCCACGGGCTCCACACAGAGCCCAAGCCCTGCCCTGCAGCACTAAAAGCACCCAGAGCATGCACAGCACACACCCCTGCGAGTGAGGGCGGCTCCTGCCACCTCCTCCTGCCTCTGCCAGCTCGCTGTGTCTCGGCATCTCCTCTGCCGAGCACCTCCCCAGCGAGGGCCAGACACTGCCATGGCTGCCACGGAGGAGCTCGGCTCTGGCATGGCCTGGACGTGTGGGAATGTCCAGAGCTTCCCCGGGACCCATTCCCAGCCTCGTCACGCAGTCGGAGAGGATAAGGACAGCGCTCACTGGGTACTCGCTGGGAAGAGAGCGCTTCCCTGCTTCCCTTCTGCGGGAAGGTGAATGAGCCAGCCCCAGCAGAGGCCATTCATAAAGTGGATGTGGGCCAGGGGGATCTCATGGGGTCACGGTGCCCTGTCTCACCCCAGCCCGGGCTGGGCAAGCTGGCAGGCACAGCCCCTTGGCCAGGACCTGCGGGGAGGGATGGGCTCTGCCTTTGCACGCGTCTCGCTCACACCCCTGCTCCAAGAACAAATCCAGAGGTATTTTATCCTCTGTACATTTGTTTAAGGAAGTTTAAAAGCAAATTTGGCCCCTGCCTTTGAATCCTCGCTCCTATAAATTCAAACACCTTGGACAGAGCATGTCTGTGCAGTCTTACATGTGACATTTAGCTAAAACCACTTACAAACAACTTGCATTACAAGTTTATTCATTCCCCACAGAATGTTGGCTCCGCTGAGTGTCTCACGAGCCATCTGCTGTGGGCGAGCTGCTTATCTTTGCTATCAGAGCCCTCTTCTAAATATTATGACCAAACAGAATTCCAAGAACAACATCCATCCCGCTGCACTGCAAATGCGCAAAGCTGATAAACTGTTTATATATTATCAGCTAAATAAGTTGGGTTTATCTGGAAGGGTTTGCAAAAGAAAGTCTCTTGGGGTGCTCAGAAAGAATGCGTTTTACAGGTGGTGCTGGGAGATGGGGAGTTCGTGGGGGCTGCCCTTGGCCTGCCACCCCGGCCTGAGCCAGCCTCAGGATGCCCACGGTGGCAGTGGGATGGGGGCCACCAAGGTCAGCAGTTCCTCCCCAAGAGTGGACCCAGAGCCTGATAAGTTGTGGTGCAGCACTGCTTGAGCATCAGCTGCTTGCCCAAAAAAAAGGCATCTGGGGCTGGGCTGAGCCCCTTGCCCCATCCCCAGCAGTGGGGGAAGAGCTCCCAGACCTCCTGATGCCTGGGGTGTCAGCGTCTGCCTGCTGCTTCCGTGGCTCTCCCGCCCACAGCTGGCCCCTGCAGCTCCAGGGTACCCTGGGCCCATCCTGCTGGATCACCTTCTGGGCTGGCTGGGCACTGGGAGGGACGGACAGAGGAGCTGTGGAACCTCCCTGCCTGGGACAGCGGCGGGGCCAGCTCACCCTGGCGCCTGGGACAGTGCCCAGAGCCCTCACCCCAGTGCCCCAGTATAAATTATCCAAAGGCTTGTGAAATCCACCCAAAGTGTCCCGGCCCTTCCCAGCCCAAATTGGGTATCACGGGCTGTGTTTATTCTTCCACACTGGGTTCTGCTCGTTGCCTTTCGGTGTCAAGAAACCTTGGGACAAGGCCACAAGCAGAGGTCAGTGTGGGTTGGCGCAGCAGACCCCGGCCGTCCCAGCAGATGGAGAGCATTTATTTTCCCTGGGGGACTTCAGATTTAAGGACATTTTGTCTGCTGGCTGCCAGCAAGCACATCTCGCAGCTCCAGCGGGTTCCTGCTGGCCCCAGCTGCCCTCCCCGGGAGCAGCCCCGCCGGAGCACGGCCAGTCCAGCAGTGTGGGGCACGGACAGCCAGGCTGACCACAGCTCCTGTGGTGACCCCGAGGGCTGGGAGCAGCCAGGCAGTGAGAAGAAGGTCTGTGGCACTGAACAGCAGCAGATCTGTCCACTGCCAGCTGCTGGGTGCCATTTCAGGACCATGGGAAGTGAAGAACTGTGGCTGAGGTGGGGAGCTGGTGGGCTCAATAAACCCCAGGGCAGTCCTTCCTTTTTCTTCCATGCCTTCCTGCTTTGGCATACTACTGTTCATTTTTTAGAAGAAAATCTGAGGGAGGGGGAGAGACAGGCTATTTTTTTTTTGTGCTGTTATCCAGCCATCAAGAGAAGCACTGTCCCTGTGGCACAGAGGATGGGGACTCACTGGGGATAAAGCCAGAAGGACAGTGGAGAGGAAAGCTGCACAAATGCCAGGGCTGGGGAAGAGGAATGCTGTGGGGAAGAGCAGCTCTGTGAGCACTGAGGTGGGACTGAGCTCTTCTGGGGTGTCCAGGCCTCTCTGCCAATGTTGGTGGCACTTTGGGGTCATTCCTGCTTTCTCCCACCCCTCACTGAGGGCACGTTCCCTCGGGTCACTTCTCAGTAATTCTGCAGGGACTCTGGCCACACAATGTCCATCTGGAGCTTCCCTGGAGGCAACAGGTCATTCCCAACCCACCTGCTGCTGGAGTGGGCACTCACCCTGCCATGCCCAGCCCCTCTGAAGACTCCTGCCCCAGGGACAAGGCTGTCCTTCCCCAGGCTCCCTGCCGTCAGGGTGGGGATGTTTCCCAAAGCAGACCTCCAGCACACAAAGGCACTCCTTGTCCTGGAGGTTCAGCCTGGCTCCCAGCCCCATCGTTCTGCATATCTTGTATACATGAAGCAACTCCTTTGCATAAAGATATGGAGTTTATTAGGAGACATTGGAGCTTAGGAGCTGTCAGGAGTGGAAGTCAATTCTGTTTCTGACACGCAAAGAGCCTTTTATAGGCTGGAATGGGCACGGTACCGCGGGCGGGTGCCTCTCCCTTGGCGCTCACTCGCCCCTGGTGCCTGATTCTCGCACTGCCTCTGCTTTGGGTCCGGTCCCCATCCCGTGCTGGGAGAGATAACACCACAATCCAAGGAATCTCTTGAGCTGAACTCGTTTAAACACACCCACAGGCAGACTGTGCTCCCCCAGGCTCTTCTTTTCCCCAACAGGCTGATTACCCCTTGTCTCCTCTCCTGGAAGCTCAAGGAGGTGACACGAACCTCTGAGCTTCAGGGACACTGACCTTCTGCCTGCTGTTCCCTGTAACTCCACGTTACTACAAGGTCTGAGGAGCAGCTCCTCTGCTGGGGCTCCTGTCAGACCTGCCAGAGCTTTCACATTCCCAGAGCTCCAAACAGCCACACATTGGGCACTTTCCTGCCCCATCCTCTCTGCAGCTTCTCAGTCACTATTATCACAAGCAATATTTGTTTTTCCATGACTCCTGTCTATCAGAGAGGGTTTTTGCATCTCTTAGGTCTTGTTCTGCTGTCATTCCCCAGGCTCCTCAGTCCCTTCAGTTACATGACGTCCTTGCACAATGCAGGTGTCCTTCCTTTTCCATTCTCTTCCTGCTCTGGCCTTGCCACCCTGGCTAAGAAAAATTAACAAGTGACTTCTTCTGAATGTGGTGGTCACCAGATTCCTTTCCTGGCCTGTGTCCAGTTCTCCTCCCAGGGAACACCTGGGGTTGCTCAGTGTCTCCAGCAGCACTGGCCATGCCTTTCAGTGGTGAATCTCATCCAGGAGCAGTTTGGGCATGGAGCTCACTCAGGCTCAGGGTCCCTAGCTCAGCTTTCCCTCCAGATCCAGCTGCCCCGGTGTGACCCAGCTCCTGACTGCTGCAGATGCTCTGTCACCTCTTCCCAGCTGCCGGAGGTGGAAGCAGCATTCAGGGATGTCCTCCAAGCCCTGGGGAAGACTTGGAACTTTTGAAATCTGTAAAGTGGGAGAATGACCCCAAAGGAAAAGTCTTAACTGGTTTTCTGGACTATTTCAAAGGAAGGTGCCTTCTACCAGTGTTTAGAGCTTCAGCTGGAGTTGCAGGTCCCTGTCCCTGCTGTCTGGCTGTCCCTGCCCTGCAGTGGGCTGCAGTTCCTGTTCCAGGCACATCTCTCACCCTGCCTCTCTGGAAGCACGCTTCCCTCCGGGATGGTTCCTGCTTGGGTGCCGCATCCCAAGGGAGCCTTGGGGACAGAGCTCAGTGACCCTGTGCCACCCAGCCCTGACCCTTTGCTGAGCAGAGGAGACACCGTGAGCTAAAACCTTCTGCCAGAACTCCAAGCAGATCTCCGCTGCACGCTGCTCCTCAGGGACGGAGCCCTCCGAGCGCTGCGCCGTGGGCGGTGGGAGACTCCAGCAGAGCTGGAGACACGTCACTGGGAATCTCACCCGTTTGCAGCTCATTCCAGTTGCACAGCTGTCTCCTTTAAACAAAGTTTACTCAGTGTTACTTAACGCTCGAGCCGTGCCTGTGCCAGGAGAATGTTCAGCTGCAGCGTGTGCGACCGCTACCCACCGAGCTGCTCGGGGGATGCTGATCCCACAGGGCTTGGCCAGGAACAGGGTTTGGAGCTCCATCGAGCTGTTGGGGACTTTGGCCCAGCTCTCCCACCACTCACACCCCCCAGAGAGAGGGTTGACCAGACCAGCTTGTCCTGGGCTTTCCACAGAGACTCCTCCTCTCTCCATCCAAGCCCTTTATTTCAGTCCTGCTCGCATCCCTTCGCTCTTGCTTGCCAGCCAAGGCTGGGTGCTGCCCCAGGGGTGGTGAGAGGGGACCAGGAGGGGACAGTGCTGTCCTCAACCCACCAGGCTGCAGGTCCTGAGCTCTCAGGGGTGCCTCGCTCCACGTCCCATGGCAGCTCCCAGTGTCAGGGCACTGGCGTCCCCCCTGAGCCCACTTTGGTTAGTGGTACAAGGAGGAGTCAGGACTGGGCTGTGACTCAAAGTTTGGCAAGATCCAGAGGAAGAAATTACCCTGGGCAGTTGCCCCACTATGAAAGGAAGAGGAGTGCTCTGAAAATTCCAGGAAAGCTTGCTGAGTGCCCACACCATCAGGGATGCACACGAGCCCTTCTCCTGGGGCCCCAAAGTGCTACTGAAGCTTCCCAGGTGCCCAGGGGGGGAGGCTTTAGGACATATTCCTGTAGGGTCCTGCCAGTGTCTCCAGACAGTCGGTTCATAAGCTTTTTTGGACACTGAGCTCCCCATCAGTGCCAGGGTTGCCTCCCTGTGTCCCAGCGATGGTGGGAGTGCTGCACAGAGCAGCACCCAGCAGATTTATGGCCTCGGTGTCTAGACCAGCTCTGCCCTGCCTGGGAGGACAGGTACATCCTGGCGAAAGGCAGGAGGCCTTCTGGCCCTTCATCTTAGAGCCAAGCAGAGGGAATTTGCCAAAGAGCACGCTGCAGCATTCCCCGGGGACAGGAGGGGCTGTCCATCAGGTCACCACGCTGTGCTGCCTGCTGGGGACAGCGGGGTCCACCCCCCGTTAACACTCCCCCCTCTGCAGCACAGGGATGTGGTTAGGGTGGGCTGCTGGCCCTGGGAAGGGGTCTGCAGGGAGCCTGTTGGGCACTGGGATCGTCTGCCCGGGGAGGGGGTGGAGTCCCCGTCCCTGGATGTGTTGAACAAAAGCCTGGACGCGGCACTCAGTGCCGTGGTTTAGTTGATGAGGAGGAGTTGGGTCGTAGGTTGGACTTGATGATCTCAAAGGTCTTTTCCGACCTTGTTCATTCTGTGATTCTGTGATTCTGATGCTGCTCCATCCTTGCGGGGAGCCTCAGCCCCACGGGAGCAGAGCTGGATGTGTGGGATGGGCAGTGGTGTGGGAAGGCTGGAGCAGGCAAAACCCCCAGGCTGCCCACATGGAAAGGGCATGAGAGACCACCAGGGAGGGATTCCCTGCAAGAGCACTCCAGGAAAAGGAAGGCAGCTCACTCTGAGGGGACAGGGACGCCCAGCTGTGGTGCTCAGTGGTGCTGGGAGTGGTGGCAGGAGCAGGGGGGGCATTTCTATCCCGTGTGGGAGGTGGGAACCAAAAACCCGGGTACCAGCAGAACTGCTCCCCCCGCTGGCACTGGCTGTGGCACCCCAGCGCTGCACAATGAGCTGGGCTGAGCCACGGGGACGTGGCAGGCTCAGAGGGGACAGGCCCTGCTGCGGCCAGGCTGTGCCCTGCCCACCGGGCTGGTGATGGATGCAGGAGCACCAGGGCTGGGGTCTGGGGTGGGCAGCGATGCAGCTTTGCAGCTCATTTCCTCATTGTTGCCGTTTTTCAGGGCATTTGTCACAGGCGGCAGCACCTTTGGGTGTCACCATGAAGATCTGTGCGTGCACGTGCCCGGTGATAAACATACAGATGTGAATGTGAGGTGGAATGTAAATATATACAATAATTTTCCACAATTAAGAGTTGTTTTAGAGCAGAAAATTTCCATTTTAGGCGTAGGAACATCAATTTTATAAATAAAAGACTTAAATAAACATTAGCATGGGTACATCAGCACACACACACACACACACACACACACACACTCTCACACACACACTCTCACAAGTGCACTTTAAATAGGCTCCCACACTGTAATTTTAAATAGTACAAAACAAATGAATTCTCCAAATATTGTTTAAACTGGCACAGGGGGTTATGATGTCATTTCTGCAATAACCACAAACTTGTTTTCCAGTAATAAATATGATTGCTTTTCCCATTAACAGTTTATCAGGGCTCTTGGTGTCTGATGGCTGCAGCTCCATCCTTGCACTGCCCTCAATAGTCACCCTTGGATTTTCTCATCCTTTTCCTCCTGGGAAATAAGGATCAGTGCCCAGCTTGGGAGCTCTGCAGCCTCTGGTGGGGCTCTGCTGGCTCTAACTCTGCCTTTGGTGGCAGCAGGACGGGGCTGTGTGGCAGCAGCCAGAGGGATGCTGGGCTTGTGGTCCCCACATCCTCAGCCAGAGCCCTCCCAGAGCTGGTGAGGAGGAGCCCAGCCCAGCCTGTGTCACCTCCCTGAGCCGAGGTGTCACCAGCCAAGGTGTGCCACAGCTGAGGTGTCTGTGTGTCCTGGGGGAGCACCCCCACACCTCAGGGGTCCAAGGGATGCTCTGACACCTCCGCTTGCAGGAGCCTCGGCTGGAGGGGGAGGTGCAGCCCCTTCCCCAGGGACACAAAGAGTCAAAGTGACAGAGGGCAGGGCTGGATGGGATATTGGGAAGAAATCGTTCCCTGTGAGGGTGGGGAGGCCCTGGCACAGGGTGCCCAGAGCAGCTGTGGCTGCCCCTGGATCCCTGGCAGTGCCCAAGGCCAGGCTGGACATTGGGGCTTGGAGCAGCCTGGGACAGTGGGAGGTGTCCCTGCCCACAGCAGGGAGAGATGGAATAAGATGAGCTCTAAGGTCCCTCCCAACCCAAACCATTCCATGATTCCATGACGGTTCTATGACCTCCCAGCCTCCCAGTGCAGCCCCAGGGCCGAGTGCCCCTTCCCTGCCTCCTCCTCGCCCGCACAGCCCCGCAGGGAACGCGGCCGGCACACGTCGCACTGCTCCTGGAGCTCTGTTCATTCACACCAGCACAGGACACGGTGTTTCTGAATGGCTTAGAATAATATTTGGAAAAATCCATCTTAAGTATATTAGTCCACTAAGCCTTTAAGTCTTCACAAGGGCCTTAATTCCAAGGACGCTGGTGCATGACTGTGCCAAGGATTTTGCAAGGCAGTGACACAGAAGCGGCCGGGCTTGTTCCACGCCCCATCCGGCAGCCTCCAAAATGGTTAACAAATGTCTTACTGCTGCAAATCTGTTTCTGCTTAGCTGGGAAGCAGTGGGGTTCTGAACCCTGCTTTGTAGCACCCTGCTGGCAGCTTTTGTCATTCCCAGGCTTGGCATATTATTGGAACTATTAAATGATGTTGCATTGCCTCATTGTATTTAGATTTTAAACATATTTGTAAGGCTTTGTAAAAAAAAAATTGTTCTCATTATTAAAGCAATGTACCAAATACCTTCTAGTAAATAATGTGTCCCAGAAGTGCTCTGCTCACCCAGAGCGGGTTGGAGAGCAATAAACCAGCAAAAGGGAAGGAAAAAAAATAGTCTGGATGTCACAGGGATGTAGAGCCAGGAGGAATGAGAAGTGGGAAAGCACGGGATGATGCAGCTGCACTCCCTGAGAGCTTCTGTTCGCAGGCACGGCCACCCGCCTGGGAGGGCAGCGCTGCCCAGCCCGGGGCCCGGGGCAGCCGGTGCAGAGCCAGCTCCAGAGAGAGGGGATGGGTGAGCGGGTTGTGCCGGTGCCACCGCCTCTGGCAGCGCTGGGACAGCCGGGGCCACGCTGGGTTTGGCAGGAGGGGAGGCAGACAGAGCTCGGGTCTCCCTGGGGAGGCGGGAGCAGCCTGAGGAAACTCAGCCTTTGCCCCTCAATCGCCTCTGTCCCACCAGGACAGAAAACAGCAGCAGAAGCCTTTGATTCTCCAGGCTACCAGGCTGTCTAAAATCAGGAGTCAGAGCCAACCTGCCTGCCCACCTGCACGTGGGGATGGAGGTGGAGACGCCTGTGTTTGGAAAACCGTCTAAGCCAGGTCATTCCAGCAAGCTTCCCCTGCCGCTGTCACCACCTGCTTTACCCAGCCTGGCAAAACTCTCTTGCAGAGGTTTTTTCCCAGAGTCTGGCTGATTCCCTGGCACACCTGAACTTACACCTGCTGGCAAGTGTTTGTCTCCATCCCTCTCCTCAGAGCAGATCCCCAAGTGCGGAGTTCATCTGCCCACCCCCTCCCGCTCTGCCGCCTGCAGCCAAAGGGGCTCTGGGAGTGAGTCTGAGACAGTGTGTGCCAGCTCCAGGCTCCCTTCCCAGCACGGATGAGCTGTGCTGGAGGAGGAATAGCAGGGCTGGGTGCTCACTGTTTGCTCTCAGTGCCATCCAGCCTCCGTGCCAGCGTCCCCAGGCTCCAGCCCTGCCACGGCACCGCTGTCCCCGGCCACCAGCCCGCAGCACTCGAGCAGCAGAGCTCCTTACCAGGGGCTTGCCTGGCAGCACAGCCCGGGCCAAGGATGTATTAGGTCAATCTTCTAGAAGGTGGGAAAGCACCAAAAAGCAAACAAAACCAAAACAACAACAGCACAACAAAGAGCCAGGAAGAAAGGAAAATAGCTGCCATGCTGTTGTGATGTCTGTGCATGAGTATTTTTGCAGCGAAGGAATGCAGATGCATTTTTGCTGGGTTACAGCACGGTTCTCGACAGACCAGCAATGATGCACTGTAAACAGACCATGCTAAAACACATAGTTCTCTCTAGATCTTTCTGCAGCATTTTCTCTAAATAGTTATTTTGTAATAGGCGTTTTATTTGCTTTGCAGAGTCCCTAAATAGTATGAGCACGGGTTCAGGAACATGCATGTCCTGGCATTTATTTTAATGTTCTTTATTTAGCAAACATTGTGCCAAGAGATGTCCCCTGCTCACCGTGTCCACTCCCACTGCCCAGCCGGGGTCCCTGATGCCCTGCAGGGCCCCAGAGCAGCCCCCTCCCCACAAAACCATCTCCCCTCACCCACAGGGGAAGGCAGGAGCAGAGATGGTGTCTCTGGACTGTGTAACCAGCAAAGAAAGGTTTTCCAGGTAGATTTTTCCTCCTCCAGTGAACAGGAAAGGGACACAGAGGATGGGAACAGCAGGAACATTAGAGCCCAAACTCTTGAGTTGTTTCATAGACCATCAGGCTATGTGAGGAGGCAAAGCCACATTCCTTGCTCTGCTGCCCCAGAGCAGCCCCACTGCACTTCATGCCCAGAGAAGGCAGCCAAGGGCATTTTATCCTGGAGGAAATGGGGCCTTTCAGGTGCCTGATTTGCGTCCAAATCCAGGTGATTCAGTTCCAGAGACGGGTGAAAGTGAACAGGACACCCAGTGCTGGGCAGCTGGAGAAGCTCTGTAATCTCCCTCTCAGGCCTCAGGAGTGGCACCAGGATGGAGCCACGGGAAGGGGGAGACAGCCCTGAGGTCTGGAGAATGGAACCCAGCTACCTGTCTGCTTCTCCCTGCTGGCTGGGAATGCCGTGCCAGAGGAATTCTTAGTGGAGAGACCAGGTCTGGCCAGAGCTGTCTGTCACTGGAGGTGGGACAGAGCCAGAGGGAGCCCCTGTGTCAGTGCTGAAGCTTCCAGCGCTTTGGAGGATGCACAGAGGTTTGGACATCACCCAAGCTCTCCTGCCTGCCTTGGGGCACAGGAAAGGCAGTGCTGGGCTGAGCAGCACAGCAATCAGCACCATTTTTCCATGTGTCCCCAATATTACTTCTTTTTTTTTTTTTTTTTTACTACCTTCTTTGAGACCTTTAAACCTATTTCTCAGTGACCACTCTCTGATTCTCTCTTCCCCCTTCAAATCTCAGTGTCACCAGCGGGAATTCCTCCTGGGTTTGTAGAAAACAAACTGCAAACGAGCTACAAAATATTTTCCTTTTGCAAAAAAAGGGGGAAGGGCAAACAAATGCGATTTTCTCTAGTGGCCTCATTCAGAGTGCCAAGTTTTGCCCATTGTGTAGAACGCAGCTCATGTGCCCCAGGAACAGAGCTGGAAGGCAGCTCTTGGGGCTGGGTGAAGCTGTTTGGGTTTGGAGATCACGCTATGTAATTGCATGGCAAAGGGGAGCCTGCCCTGTGGTTACCAGCTCCAAACGGGAATGGGATGAATAGCCAAACTTTTCACAGGCGTTCTAAATTGTCTTTCCACAAACCAACTTCCAGGAATAACAGCATGCTTTTCTAAACGATGCTTGTTTGCTCTCCGCACCCTATCCAGCCCTCCCCCTTCTCTGCTCTGGTTTTTATTCTTTTTATTCATTCGAGTGATGAAAACTTAGGGAATATTTTGGTGACTTTCACAGACATTTGTGATTTTTCCTCCTGAACTGCCAAAGTAAAAGTTGGCCCAGACCAGCTAAGGCACTTCCACTGGGATTTGAGGATGGTAAATCAGAGAGAGGCAACAGCACAGTGAAATCTTGGTTAGGAATGACAATGCCATTTCCCCCCTCGCAACGAACGGAAAGACAGAAATAACTCCAGGAAAGACTTTCCTGCCTCCGCAAAGCCTGCTGGAATTTGCAGCAAACCCAAAGCCTTTCTCCCCGTCCCCGCTTGCACACGCTCCACGTTTGGCTTGCTGGAGAGTCCCTGACACGAGACCTCGGCGCTTTATCTGATAGGAGAAGCGGAGCAGCTGCTGGATGTGCCTCGCAGGAACAGCCCACCTAAGTCGTGTGAAAACCGGGGCTCTGGGGGGGCAGCGTCCTGCGGACTCGGGCTCTGAATCATCCCTGGAGCTGTTCCTGAGCGGGCCACACTCGCTCTGGGGCTGCCTGCAGCCCTGGCTCTCAACAGCCCAGAGCAGCAGGGCACTGCCATCCATCCCAGCACAGGGACAGGCTCTGTCCGAGGGGCTCCTCCACCTCTGTCCCAACACCGGGTGGTTGGAGAAAATGTCCTGGTGGGTGTGGCTCATTGTATGGGATCTGCTTGGGGACATCGGGGGTGGTTCTGGCTCATTGGTCGCTGCAGTGACAGGAGATGCTCTAGAGCAATGCTGGACCCTGACACCAGGGGCTTGCATGCTGAGAAAGGGCTGGAATCTACATCTTCTCCTGACTCTGCCATCTGCTGAAGGGAGCCTGGACAGGGCAGTAGTTAATGGGTCTGTTCTAGTTAGAACAGACAAGGTGCTGAAAAGAGGAGTTTCATTTTGTAGAGAAAGAATTGGTGGGATTCTTCAAGGTCACACTGGTCATGCTGGCCTCGGACAGTCCCATGGGCAGATGAACACTGAACCAGCAGTCACATTTTCATGATACAAACATCCAAACCCCATTGCTGTGGGTCCAGGGGGTCTGGGTCAGATTTTCCTCTGAAGCCAGACCCTGACATGCTGGACTGTCCTCCTTGGTTAATCCTTTATTTCAGGGAGTTCATGGGTAGGAAAATGCTGCCAGGAGCAAGGGTTTGCTGGAACCAGACCCAGTCTGGGAGCTTGATGGTGGCATGGGACAGATCTCACAAAGGAGCCCTTATAGATGTGATTTTGAGCCGTTCTTTGGCATTCAGAAACTGAGAAACTTACAGAGTTTTAGAGAAGCTTCTCTCCTACTCACAGAACTTTGGCACACAGGCCTTTAAATAAAGTCAGCTAATACCAAACTGGGTGATCAGAACCTTCTCATGAGGAGGTGATGGTACCCATGACACCTGGTGTTGTTTGGGGCAGGGGAAGAGTCCGTGAGGAGAAGCCCAGCCCAGCAGTGTGGCGTGGGGGGTGAGGAGGGTGTCAGTGACCCCTGCACTGACCCCCAGCTCCCCAGCCACGTGCAGGCACGCTGCTCTCCCCTCTGCTGAACAAGGCAAAACCTCCTCTGGGGACTGGGGACTGGCAACTTCCTATTCTCTGGTGAATTGCCCTGCCTGAAGATCCAGTCCTGTGCATGTTTCCATTTCTATACCCACTGCTACAACATCAGGTCCTGGGAATGCTCCCCCCTCCTGCACTCTTTCAGGGGGTATCGATGTTTCCAGTTAATGTGGGGTTTTTTGCCCTTGCTGAAGAATTTTACAAATTGTTTGTTTATTGTGTCAATCTCTGCCTTTGTGAGCAGAAGAGGGAGCATCTGGAGAGCATCAGGCGCTCTTGGCATGGGTGTTCCTGGGAGGTTGAGCTCTCCCCAGCGTGAGAGCAGCAGCCCATCCCCGCTCCCCAAACCCTCATCCCATCCTCAGACGGGGTCGTGCCTGAGCACATTGTCCTGCTCCCAGCTGTGCCAGGGCAGTGCCAGGCTGCAGGGGCAACCACGATGCAGAATCACTCCCCCTGCCCTGGGCCACGTCCCCCACGTGAATTCACCTGCCTGCTTCACAGCAGAGCAATGTTTCCTGGTGTCCAACTCTCCTGGAATCAGCCTGGCTGATGCAGGAGATAAAGACCCATCTCTCCATAGGTGCCAAAGCAGGGCAAGGCTGATGTGCCCACCCAGCCTGGGGATTCAGCAGAGCAGCAGCCAACAGTCACAGCGCTGAGGCGAGCAGCAGCTTCACCTCCACGTCAGAATTTTCCATCACAACAGAGTTTCGTTGCGGGAAAAAAATGAACTCGTTGATTAATCAAGAGGAAAATGTCACACAGGAATGCACCAGTTTGAGTTAAAATCTTATCTGAGAAGGTCAGGGGTGTTGGGGAGGGATTGTCTCCTGGAGGCAGGGGCAGACCACCCTGCAGTGGCCCATCACCTACTGGTTGGGTCACAGCTGGGAGGGGGACAGCGAAGCAGAGATCCAGCTCCAGCCCCCTGTGACCCAGCACTCGGCACATCCCAGGACAAGCACATGCCTTTCCTGTCCTGCTGGAGCTGCTCAATTGTGTCTAGTTAATTAATATTCATTAAGTCAAAGGGAAAGTTGGATTGCAGTCTGCTCGTTAAGGTACTGACCTGGGCCCAAGTTCAAGTGATTATTCCTTTATTTATGCTGTGGAAAGTTGCAGTGGGACAGGCCGTACAAACATGCTGGTCTAGAGCTCAGCTGGGGTCTGGGACACTTCCAGACAAGTCCCCCCTCTGCCAGCACTGGAGAAGACCTTGGTCCTCCTTCCCACACCCCAGCTGGTCTCGTGCCATGGCAATCCATCCGGGAGCGTCTTTGGTTTTTCATGGAAATTTCTTGAGTTTTTGGGTTGATCCTGGTGTGGGGTGGGAACATTTTCTGATGCTTTTGGAGGTTTTGTTGGAATGGTGAGGATCTTCCTGCCCAGCACTGCAGCCAGGGCAGGCTGCTGCCGGCTTGGCAGCCAAGGTAGCGCTCAGAGCTCCTCGTGTGACGTTTGCAGCAAGCAATGCCACAGCCTCGCAGCAGTGCCTGACACTGTGGGGAGGCTCATCCCTCCATCCCTGGGAACTGCTGCTTCCAGCTTGGGAGCTCAGCTGAGCTCAGGGGGGCTGCCACTGCAGCCAGTCCTGGTGGGTGGGATCACCTGGGTTGGCAGGTAGATCATAGAATGGGTTGGGTTGGAAGGGACCTCACAGCTCATTTAGTTCCAACCCCCTGCCATGGGCAGGGACACCTTCCACTGTCCCAGGCTGCTCCAAGCCCCATCCAACCTGGCCTTGGACACTGCCAGGGATCCAGGGGCAGTCCCAGCTTCTCTGGGCAACCTGAGCCAGGGCCTTACCACCCTACAGGGAAGGATTTCTTCCTACCATCCCACCTAACGCTGCCCTCTATCAATATAAACCCATTCCCCCTTGTCCTGTCACTCCATCCCTTGTCAGTAGTCTCTCCCCCTATTTCTTGTAGCTCCCTTCAGGCACTGGAAGGCCACAATTAGGTCTTCCTGCAACTTCTCACCTCCAGGCTGAACACTCCCAGCTCTCCCAGCCTTTCCTCACAGGAGAGGTGCTCATGCCCACAGACGGATCTCCAGGGCTTGAGGGACAAGCACACCCTTGCTGTGCCCTGGTGCTCAGTGTGGGGCAGGGCAGGGATGCTCGGGGCTCTCACAGTGCCACAGCAGCCTGGGTTCCCTCGCTGGGACAGCACGAGCCTGTGGAACCAAGGCCACACGTCTGTGCCACAGGGGACACTGCTGCCTCCTCCACGGAGCATGGAAATGGAAGCTCTGCCCCTCTCCAACACTTTGTGTGGAGTCTGGGGACCCTCTGCCCCAGTCAGGGGCGCTGGCTGGTTGTCACTCAGGCAGAACAGAGGTTGCCACCCAACAGGGGCATCTAAACCCACCAGTCTCCATTCTGGCTGACCCCATAGGATACCCTGGGGCCCCATCTGGCCTTGGGCCCAGCTCAGACTGGGAGCACTGGTTTGGCAGGGAGTAAGCTGCAAAGCCCGTGGGCTCATTCCTGTGCCCCAGACTGACAGCAGGGTCTTCCCATGGGCAGGGCCTGGCAGACATCAGGAGCAGCTGAACAACTTCCCTGAGGTGCTGCTCCAGCTCTGAGCGATCCAGTTGCAGGTGTTTCATGGCTTGGTGGCTCCATATCCAGCAGCTTGTCCCCAGTGCCAGGCAGAGAGCTGCATGGAGAGCTCGAGATCCGCTCCACCACAGGGATTTCCAGGTGTTGAATCCGAGGAACATCCTGGAGAAGGCAGGAGGGTGCCCGTGTGTGCCCTGAGGTGGGCTGTGCACCCTTCCTGTGTGCACAGCCAGCCCGTGCCCTGCCAGGAGAGCTGCTCACACGTTTCTGCCAATTCATCTCAATGGAAACATTCCATAGCCTAAATTTGTTTAGAAAAAACACTGAAATGAAACATTCTGCTGATGTTAAGATATTTGGCTTTTGCATTAGCTGGTGAAATGCCCTGATTTTTTGTTTTGACTTTTTGTTTCTGTATCCTACTGACTTTATTATTCCAGTATACCTCATAAAAATAAGAAGTAAAAAAAAAAAAAAAAAAAAAAAAAATTCAAACTGAATTACTTCAGTTGGCTCTAGTGCCATTCTTCAAATTACACGTGACTGGCCAGTTGAAAATGTGTTGTTTTCATCCTGATTAGAGACAAAATCCCATCTCTGAAGGCCGTAATTTTCTTTGGATTTGGATTATGATCCCTCCAGCTCAAGCTGCAAGTGTGTGCACCTCATGTGCTGTGCCCCTGGGGCTGAGCTGGGAGGGGGCTGCACGGGCAGAGGGGCTCCCGTGGGTCAGTGCTGACGCTCTCAACAATCCCCCATCTCCTGCTGAAGCAACCACTGTGGGGGCAGAATGAATTGTCAGCTCCACTGGTGGCCTCAGGCTGGGCCAGGGCAGGGTCAGGTTGGACATCAGCAGGAATTTCCCCATGGAAAGGGGGCTCAGGCCTTGGCAGGGGCTGCCCAGGGAGGTCTGGAGTGCCCATCCCTGGAGGTGTCCAGGGAAGGGCTGGAGGTGGCACTCAGAGCTCTGGGCTGGGGACAAGGTGGGGATTGGGCACAGCTTGGACTGGATGATCCTGGAGGATCATCATCGAGGATCTTTTCCAACTTCAGTGATCCTGGGATTCTGCGACTGTGGGATTCTAACCTGGCTGAGGAAGGATTGCACATGAGCAACCACCCCTTCCAGCTCCCAAGACCGGGTCACCATCACCCAGAGACAGGCTCTGGTCCCAAGCCTGTCCCACTGACGCCTCTCAGAGCTGGTTTCTGTCCACTGAGCAGAAGTCATGTGTGGTTTCCCCCCAGGAAGGCCCAGAGCCTGCTCCCTGCCCCAGCCTGCATCAGGCAGCTGTGGGGGAAACCCTTCCTGCCTGGAAGCGCTGGGTTTGGACTTGTGTCCTTCAGCAAAGCGCTGCGTTTGTTTATCCACCGTCTGTCCGGGTGTCTTGGTGGCCCGTGGGGACAGCTGAGGGCTGCAGTGAGCGCGTTGACAAGTCCTGCGTGTAAAAGCTGAAGGCTGATGACCCCTACAGTCAGCCTGGGAAATTCCTGCCGGCTCCAGCAGCTCCCACCGGCACCTCTCAGTGTGCACCCAGCCCCATCCCGGGCTGCTGTCCGGCCAAGCTGCCCTCCCAGCCCTTCTCCACCTACAACGAGCATCCTGGCCCGGCCCAGCCCTCACAGCTGGGCGGCCTCCTCGGGATTTGGTGCCGCTCAGTCGTTGCTGAGAGACTGAGATGGGGACCCCTCGGCTGCCCTGGCTGTCCCTGGAAAGCAGCCACACAGCACAGCGCTGGCAGCCCAGCTCCAGGGCAGGACAGGCCCGGGGAAGGGAAAGAACACAGCGACTGCTGTTCACCCCCTCAGCACAGACCAGCCAAGAGGAGAGCCTGGACGGGCTGATCCCACACCCAGGGAGTGCAGAGAGGAAACGAGGAGCTTTGTGCTTGTGGCATGGCTGCAGGAGGTGTTCATCCTCCCCATACCCCCAAAAGGGGCATCGCCACTGCTCTGGGAGCACAGGAACCCCTCAGCAGCCAGCAACCCCATGGAGACCAACTTGGTTTTACCTGGGAAGTGTTTCCTGGGGAGCCCCTGGTGTTACAAAAGCAGAGACCACACACCAGCCATCCTCCAGCATTTACGTGTCTGACAAAAAAACCCCTTTGCTCAGAGTTGTCTCCTTGTTGGGAGTAGCACACCAGGTCTGGGGTAATTTTCTGCTGCCTGCCACCCCAGCTCAGAGAAAGGCCTAGAAATAAATCCCTGGAGTGCAGAGTGATCCTGTGACATTCTGCCGAGGGTTCCCTGCTCTGTGCAACACAGACACTGCATCCCTGCACTGCTACCTCTTGTTTTCAGCAGTATGGCTCAGCTGGGATCAGAAGCAGCATATTCCTCCCATTGCAGTATGACTGTCATCCCACAGCCAGGGATTCCCGGGTTTATTATCACTCTGTGCGCTGTGTGTCTCTGTGTGTGTCTTTTTTGGTGAAAATGTATTTGTCAGTTTTGGAAGCACCTGTAGAGTTTGTTCCTGAATGGTTCATATTTAATCCAGGAGCCACTGGTGTGGGGCTGCCTGAGGAAATGCTGCTGCTGCTGTTGCTGATGCTGTGTGAGCACAGCCAGAGCGATGCTGAGCCCTGTGAACCAGCCCCCAGTGAGAGACAGGCCCTGCTCTGGATTGTGTCCCACATAAACAGGCTGGACAGACAGGACCGTGGCTCTTACCTCATTTCTTAGGAGGGAACTGAAGGAAATCAGGAAAAAAAAAACTTGTATGTAAAGAAAACATATTCTGCAGAAATAATTGTTTTTCCATTAAATCTTTCCAATTTTTGATCAAAGTGTGAATGGGCTGGAGCTGAAGTTTGGCCCCTCATAGTGCATCTCCTGGCAGATCAGCTGCTTGGACTTCCCTGTCCCCATCCCCATCCCCCAAGGGCTGTCCCCCTGGCCAGCCTTGCCCACAAGGCTCCTTGGCCAAGGGCAGAACAGGAGCTGGAGGTTTTGGTCATCAATCCCTTCCTGGGAATCAGAAATTTCTGTGAGAGTGAAGACAAGGCCTCAAAACAGTTTCAGGGTGTGCTCCTGAGGGCCAGACCAGCTCCCACAGGATGGTCTGACAGGGCTGGGAGCCGGCTCACCATGAGGGACAAGTCAGGAGGTTTGGGAAAAGGTTGAAGGTGGGGCCAGGGCTCAGGTGGAGCAGGACAGAGCTGTAAAAGAGGCTGTTGGATGTGTGCTGTGGCTGTGGGCAGAATTTCATGTACTTCAGGGCCTCCTCCAGTGTGTGACCCCAAACCCCAGGCCAGGGTTGTGAGAAGATTATTCCTCCCTCTCCAAGGGGTCCAGCCGGGCAGGGAGCTCTGGCTGCTGGTGCCAGACCTCAGAGTGGCTCTGGTCCCTTTCCTTTACTGACCAAGTCACAGGAGCTGTGCAGGCACTGCTTGGCTGGCTGGAGAGGAACATCCTGAGTGCCCGAGGAACATCCCTTTGTGTTGGAAGGATGGCCCCAGCTGCACGGGGAGCTGCTCCTGGGCTTCCCCAGCAGCTCCCCGTGGCTGGGGCACAGGGACATCGTGGCACGAGCACTGCAGGAACAGTTTGTTGTCTCTGGTGTCACTGTCAGACACAGGGAGGATGGAAAGCAGCTCGCCGGGGTGGTGGCACCGCTGTCATTCACTGTTTATCAGATGGGGACACAATCCCGAAGAGTTGGAAGGTTCACCTGAGGTGAAATTCCACCCGGCACCAGCAGCCACTGCCACACCCGGGCCCAGGCACCATGGGAACAGACCTGCCACCACTGTCCCCACCCACACTTGCAGACCCACACCCAGGCCCGTCCCCTTCCTGCTGGGACGGCCACAGGCAGGCCGGGGTCTCGCTGAATCTGGCAGGAATTTTGCCCATGACATCAGCGCAGTGGAGACTTCTCATCGTTCTATTTGGAGAGATTATCTCGAGCAGCCCTTGGCAGCCCTGCAGGAGTGGGATGCCAGATTTTTTCCCAAATTAGAGGTGAAATGTGCCAGTAGAAATGCAGTGAGAGCCAGGCTCTCTGCCTCCGGACAGGCAGGGTGCTGGCAAAGTGCTTATCAGGGAGATATCCATCTCTCCAGGGGAGCAGGGAGCTGCTGACACCTCACCCAGCACCTCGCTCCTGGCCCTGCACCTGCTCTGGCACCTGCCAAACCCTCCACACCTTGGAGGGGATTCTTTTCGGAATCCCAAACATCCTCAGCACATCGGGGTGGGTGCTGGTGAAGGGTGTTTGGCTTCCTCACCTTTCCCAAGGCCTGGGTGCATGTTCACAAGGAAAAGGAGGGGACTTGGGGGAACCAACCAAGAAAAGTAAAAATAAAAATTTTCCAGTTTAATATCCTGAGAAATGGGTCTCAGATTTTCAGTGTCACCATAATTCTTCCCCCTTCAAGGTGTATTTTTTTCTCCCATAGTCTGCCTAGGGCAAGGAAAGGTTTATGCTTTGGGGCCGTGTGGCCCAGGAGGACAGCTGGGTGCTCAGCAGGTCCTTGGTCTCAAGGCTCATCCCGGGGCCTGCGTTTTGGGATGTGCATTTTCCCTTGCATGCTGCTGTGGAGAGCTCACAGAACTGGCTGGGTTTCCATGCTCATTATGGTTACAAAAATGTCTCATTGAATAATTGAAGTTTGCATGCTTTATATGCACAAATGAACTGTTAGAGGCACTTCAGTGCAAAAGTGCTGTTTCATTAATTTGCCCTAATCTTATGTTTGGGGTTTTTTTAATCTTATAATATGGCATTAGGTATTACTGTATACCAGGCATCATGTTGTTACCTTTTATATGGTAACCAGATAATATGGAAGTTACTTTTTCGCCTTTTGACCCAGTGAATGTTGAGACTTTTACACATAAATTTAATGAGAATCAGAAGAAACTTCTCAGCGTTGACATTTCTGATGGTGTTCTCGTGCTTGCCTTCTCGCAGTCTGATTTACTGGTGCTCTGATTTGCCAGCATAAAAGTCATTAATCCCCACTGTAAATTAGTGTCAGGGAAGTTCTGAGCCGACCTGTGCATGTGTGTGAACCAGTGTCCCTTCCAAATGCCCGTCGTGCTAAACCCAGTATTAACTCTTCCTTTCTCTCTGTCTCCACAATAAAGCCAGGCTTGTCTTGCAAAGGAAATGCTGAACACAGCCTGGAGCAGGGAATGGGAAGGTGCAGACCTCCTCCTTACAGACGTGAGAGCATCATCGCTAGGTCCCCTCAGAAGGAGGGACCAGCACTCCCTAATCAAAAGCTGGAGAAGAAAGACCCTGACAGGGATTTGGAAAGCGTCCGTAGGAATCCTCTGCAGAACCCTGCTGAGATCCCATCTCTTGTGAGAGCCAAACAAAATGATAAGGGGCTGACAAGCCCTAAGGGCAGAAGAGCTAAAAGTGGGAAAAACAGCTGACCAGAAAGGTCACTGCAAATAGGCAAATGCTTGGAGAACCAGGCAAGTGGAGGAGATGTAACTGCCTGGGGCAGCGCAGCTGAGAGCCCCACAGTGAATTTAACTGGAGGAAAACGTGGGCTGGATATCAGCACAATCCTGTCTTCCGGGCAGCAAGATCTATGGGAGCAGAGTGGCTTCCCAGGGGACAGAGCAAGTGCTCTATTGCTGGAGTAATTTAAAATTGGATGGGACAGAGTGCTTGGGAACAGGCTGCAGAGGCTAATTGTGGGGTTGGACTGTGCAAAAATCTGGCATGCATGGAAAATAAAAGCTTGCTGCAGAGGGATCTATCTGTTGATCAGTCAGCGGTACAAGGAGCAGAGGATACAGAGCAGGGCAGAGGATTTGGGCCTGGGGGAGATGAGCTGCACGGGGTGCTGGTCCCTGCTGAGCCCCAGGATCACTGAGAAGCTGGCGGTGCCCTGGGGTAGGGGCCGAGGGGCTCCACTACTCCTCCTGCTACCCTGGAGAGAGGGTCTTTGCAGCCCCTCCATTCCCCTCCTGGTGGGGTTTTGGCGTTTCTGTGCCAGGGAGGAGTTGGGAGGGGTTTCATTATCCAGGGAGAAGGTGGGATCTCTGTGCAGAGCTCAGCCTCCACCCAGCCCTGGCAGCTGACGGACAGAGGGATGGCCACTCCACTTTCCTGGCTGGTTTGTGGGCTGCTCTCCTCGGGAAGAGGTTCCGTGGCAAGCTGTCCCTGTGCCGTGATTTACGGTGCCCTGCCTGGCTCCTCTGACCTCTGCACTTCTCTTTCCAAGCACCATAACAAACAGCGGGGCTGGGAAGCCCCGGGCAGCTGGTGCTGGTGGTGGCTGAGCTCTGGCCCTGCCTGGGACCTTGTCACGGCGTGAGCTGGAAGATGCAGAGACCTTCCCATGCCCTCTGCCGGCGGCACGGCTGTGTCCTTGCAGCCGGAACCGGGCTTAGGGTGGGCTCTGGCATGGGCGAGGCACCTCTGTACCCCACACTGGCACCCTCTGGGTCATCACTGTGGGTTCAAACCATTGTATCCCTCACCCACATGGGGACGGGCACCCTGTGTCATGGAGGTGAGACCCTCACGGCCCTGCCCTGCCTGCTCTGGGCTGGACACAAAGCTCTGCTGCGGGATCTCCCCTCTGTGGTGGTCAACAGCGGGGCACCACAATGCCTGTGCCCACATCTACCCCACCAGCCAAACCCAAAAGGTCTTCTGGTGTCTGCCGGGGCAGCAGAGCTTCGGGCTTGTTGGGGGAACTGGCAGCAGCAGACTGGCCGGGGCACAGCCCTGCTGCCCCTGACAAGCTCGAAGCTCCCTGGGTCACCCTGCCCAGCTGCAGCCTGTGCAGCGACTTCCTCGCCCCCTCTCCCCGCAAGACAACCCCTCTGCCAGGCCTAGCAGAGTTAAAAACAGAGCCTTGCTTATGGAAAGTTCATGTTGGATAAGAGACTTAGCAGGACGCCGCCGAGATCTTCATCGGAGCGTAAATCAATCGCTGCGCTGCGGGCGGGGCCGGTGGGCAGGAGCGGGACAAGCCCCCGGCACACGAGGCGTCCCCTCAGATTGAAAGGAGATTTTGGTGACTGCTCCTCTTCCTCAGGGAGGGTGGGGCAGCTGCCAGGCCGTGGCAGCCAGGCTCTGGTGGGTGGACACGGCTGCTAGAGCAGTGCTCTCCTCCTGTCCCAGGGCGCAGGGGTCTGCCTGGGTGGGCTGTGGGTGACACCCTGCTGCTGCTGGGGTCCCTGGCTGCAGTGCCCACAGCCAGACCTCTGCGAGGTGGCATCACCACTCTAGGGTCTGGCTGAGCCTGGCACTAGGATTTGCACCCATGGGTTTTAGCATGGTCCTGGCGGGGAAAAAACCTTTGTGTTGCTGTGCCAAGCGCTCTCCTCTCTGTGTGACAGCGTGGGTGGCTGGGGTGCAGTGGGAGAGGGGTTAAAGCAGCCTCCGGTGTGCTGGGGGCGGGTGCTGCAGCCACTAACAAGGAATAGTAATGAATGGAAAAAGTGAAGTGTTTTTTCCCTAAAGCAAACAGCCCGGTCAGATTAGAAGCTCGGAGCGCGCTTTACCCAACTATTAATACATTCCTCGCTCATCTCAAACTAAACAGCCACACTGAGCTCCAAGTTCATAAAAACAGCATCAAATCCATGAGAGCACAGAACATTTATAGTGTCAGCCAGTAAAGCTGCCTGCTGGAGGTGATGGTGCTCTGGCTCCCTGCCTGCCCAGAGTGACAGGCTGGGCCAAGCGGGAGGAAGGCTGGCAAAGGGACCCTCGCCCTCCTCAGCAGGGACTGCTGGCAGGATGGGAGGGAGCCAGCAGAAGCTCCTGCCACTGCTGGACTTGCCCTGCTTAGAAATGTTGTACCATGGCAAGCTGGCACTGCCAGGATGTGGGGCTCGTGTTGGTGGCTGCCAGCACATGGGACCGTCCAGGATGTTGAATGGGCTCAGTCTTCGCAGTAAACACCCTGCGTGAATCCTCCCGAACTCCAGATGTCCGTGTTCATCTCCTCTCCCTCTCACAAGCCAGGGCAGAGCCTGGGTGACATCCCTGTGTGGCACTGCCAGCACAGAAACTTGGGCAGATTCACACTTCCCTGTGCCCCCTAAGGGAGCAGAGGCAGCATCCCCGTCGAGGACCCTGCAGAGTGCTGGGGCAGGCAGCTGCTCCGGGGCCCTTGGAGCAGAGGAGATCCCTGCTCGGCTCTCCTTGCTGACAAGTGTGAGGCAGCAGCTGCTTCCCAGATCCCACAGCTGTGCCATCCATCTGCAGCACACGCCGCGCGGTGTGCCGGCTGCAGCCCCGCGCACGCCGCAGCCGAGGGAGGCTGCAGGGCAGGGCCGTGCGTGGCAGCATCCCCTGTGCCCCCACAGCTGGGAAAAGCCCAGTGCCCACAATGGAACAGGGACAGCAGCCAGGTGGGGCTTTGCCATGACTTTGGGCTGGGCAGGGGCTGCACCCGGGGCTGTGAGCTCCCCTGTGCATTCCTGGCCTCGGTGGCAGCTGCTGCGAGGCACATGCAGGTGTTTGGTACCTGAGGTTTGGAGCAGAGGGGTCTGCAGGGACAAGGTGCGAAGCCTTTCAACATTTGGCAGTGGGATGAATTCCAAAAAATGGTGTCTTGTGGTGCTCTGCTTCTCACAGTGTCTTTCAGTTCTGGAAGAATTTCTTCCTGGAAAGATGGTCGGGCATTAGAAGGGGCTGTCCAGGGAGGTGTCCAAGGAAGGCCCGGACGTGGCACTCAGTGCTCTGGGCTGGGGACAAGGTGGGGATTGGTCAAAGGCTGGAGTCGATGATCTTGGAGGGCTTTTCCAACCTCAGTGCCTCCATGACTTCCATTGGACTGCTCTATCCTCCGTGTTTTATCTGTTGGGCTGGGGTTGTTTAAGGTGACACAGCCTGGGGCAGATGCTTGCAGTGGACATCACTTGAGGCCTGCAGACATCCAGAGAGAGCCAAACAGAAAGTGCGCACGAGCCAGGATTATCCCAAACTCCCTCGCAGAGCACAGGGCTGTTGCTCCTGCTGTGGTGTTGAGACATCCTCCTGTGGCAGCTGGAGCTGGGCAGAAGGCTGCTGCTGCTTTGAAGGAAGCTCTTGTCCCTCTCCTTTGTGCTGCCTCAGTCTGAGAAAGCTGAGTGGTTCTCAGAGAGCCCAGGGCTTGCTGGCCAGAGGGCTCTGTGCCGGTCTTCTCAGTGGCCATGTGGCTCCCCCGAGGCTCATCCCATCTGCTCAGGGGCTCAAGCCCACCGTGGGCAATGAGCCCAGCTGACTGGGCAGGCCAGGAATGCCAAGGATGCAGTGCAGCAGCTGAGACAGATGCAGGGTTAATCCCAAACAGAATTGCTGGGAAAGAAAAGAATGTCCCTTGGAAAACTGTGATTTTGGTTCTGCAGAGCAGCATTTTCCTGCAGAAAGAGGATGGCTGTGGCAGAAAGCTGAGCTCACGTGTCCTGCAGAGGAATGGAGTTTGCTCTGGTTTATTTTGTGCCCAGGGTCACATCTGCAGCCCCCGGGTGAAGGGCACCGAGGGCCTGAGGTGGCTCTGAGCAGGGTGGCCTCACACGCGTCTGGTGGCTGGCAGAGCTTGGCACGAGCCCCTCCTGGCTGGTGACACTTGCCAGGGGGCTGTTTGGAAATCTCACCGTCTGCTTGTAACTGCCTGTGTCAGGGAACAAATGAGGCTTCTCCGGTGACAATTTTATATACATTTCTGAGCAATAACAGTGCAGCTGCTGCACCTTGCCAGGGACTAGACCCACACTGCAAAGGTTTCTTCGTAAAGCTCTTCATACCTAATAGAGCTATGCTGGAAAGATCCTATAAAACATGCCAGGCCACAGGGCTCACTCCAGAAACTGTTGCTTATTAAACCATGAGGGTGGCAGAGGAAGAGGCTGATCAGAGATGGGCTGATAAAAGCGTGGCTCTGGGAGCTGCCTGACCTCGGTGTGGTGTTCTGCCCTTTTTTATCTTTCCCACACATTGCAAAAAGGCAGAGTCTGAAGTGATGCTATATATACGGGCTGCTGTGCCAGCCAGCTGGGCAGCACCAAGGCCGGGTTTGCACGGCTCTGTCTGGCATTAGAGGATTGAAAGGTTATGTTGTTGGTACATTTCTGCACATCCCAACCATGAGTCATCATTTCCAGGAAGCCAAATACTTACTTAGAGAGCTGTGATGCAAATTGTGTTTCCCAAATATTTTATTCTTAATGCAGCCCTGGACACCGAATCTGGGCACACAGTTTATGAACAGCTGATCTACGGCGAAAGGTTGAGGCGAGGGGTCAAAGCTGCCTGTGAGTTTAGCCTGATTTATGGGCAAAGTAATTTTGTTATGAAAAATAAGCATATAAAGTACTTGGATGCTGCAGTAAAACCATAAACAGTGCACTTTGCCTTCTGCAGACGAGAACTAATTGCAAATACGCAGCAAACAGCAAACGCAGAGAGGTGCTTGCTTGTATTTTATACTGAGACAGCACTGCCAGTCCTTTATATTGCTAGTTGTTGTTATTATTATTGTTATAATTATTATTAAGGGTGAAATAGATTTTGACTGCATGCGTTTTGAAACTCTCATGTCACCCTGTTCTCCAACACTAAACATCGACATTGCTCCCCTAAGAGTTGTGAGAAAAAACTCCAAAAAAACCCAAATGCAAATACCTGAAAAAAAATAAAAAGGGCAAACCTTCTCCAAAAACATAACATTTCAAGGAAATGGAAAGATTTTCAGCGTGGCTGTTTATAGGCCTGGGCTCTTTGCTCTCATGGCAGTGGCTGTCACAGTGTGCTGAGGTGGTGGCAGCAGGGACAGGAGGGAGCTGAGGTGTCCCCTGCCATGCAGGGAACAGGCTCTGTCCGTGCTGGGCAGCAGAGCAGGGTCCCAGGGATGGCAGGGGAACACAGCCTGACCCATAATTCAGACCTGGAAAGCCCTGAAGTTTGGGGTTTTTTTCATTCTGGTTAAAGCTCCTGGGAGCTGCCAGCTTGGTGACACTGTTTCTAGCAAACACCAGAGCAGGACATCCTGGTTTTAGCAGCCTGTGCATGGCGAGGTGGGAGGCAATTCCCCTCCTCGAGATGTCCCGGTGTGTGCAGGGTGTGGCTGGGCTGGAGGAGGAGGGCTCCCTGTCCCTGCCAGGGTGACCCAAACTCTGGCTGTCTGCTGGGTGGGTCATGGCCCAGGTGCTGAGCTGCAGCCACCCATGATTTGTCTATGGAGCTGCAGCCACCCATGATGTGTCCATGGCTGTCCCCCAGCACGGCCCTGGCACAGGCCCCTCTCTGGGCATTCTGGAGCCAAGCACAGGTGAGGGGCACTTCCCAGTGGATGGGACAGAAGAGACCCTGTGTTTTGGGAGAAAGACAGTGTTGAAGCTCTCGTGCATAGACACAAGCCATGTCACTGCAGTGGTCAGACAACAGCCCAGGAACTTTTATTTACCATTTATCCTGTTCAGAAAGTGCAACCACCTGTCCAGGCATCTCACCAGCCTCGTCCTCACTGGACAGACAGGCAGCTGGAGCAAAACCTGGCAGTGGCTGTGCTTATCTTCAATCACTGCGAGGAATAAATAACAACGTGCAGCCCACCCCTGCCAGGCTGCTGCTCCTCATTCCCACGGAGCAGCTCTGGGACTCGGCAGCCCGATGTTTCTCAGAGCTGAGCTGAGCAGAGCTGGCTGAGGGGGTGGATAAGCCTGTTCCGTCTCCCTGGGATCCTCAGGGTGTCTATTCTAAGGTTTGCTGTGGCAGACTCTGGGAATGGGCTGGGACGCTGCCTCTCGTGCTGCCGGCGGCCCCTGGGGACCTGCTCTTCCCAGGTTGAGTGGCCATGGTCTGTGATGGGGGAGATGCTGTTTGCTGGCACCTCTCAGCTTCCCTGAGGCTCTGGAAACCAGGCTCAGGCTGTCCAGCCTCCAGCCTGACTGGACACCACCTCCCATCTGTGCAAGCTGGACCCCGGGGTCGGTGTGTGCCAGGAAGGCTCCACTGGCAGCGTGTGCAGCATTTCCCTGCGTGCTGGGGCTGGGGTTACTCACTGTCCCACTTACTCCAGGTGTGGAAAAGTCTGGAGCATGTTACTCCTTAATTCAGACACAAGGCTGAGAGTTTCTGAGACGTGTAAGTTTCTTTTCCTCTTGTGCATGTTCTTCGAGGTCTTGTCAGAGAAGTTTTGCAGAGACTTTCTGGCTCCATCTCTCCTGGTGATGGATCTGCTGGACCACAGAATCTCTGTGACTTCTGCAGTCACCCTCTGTCAGACCTTGCTGGGCCCATGACCAAAGAGAACTTCACCCAAAGGGCCAAGTCCTTTTAGGACTGATAGAGAAAAGAAAAGAAACAAAACCGAACCCAAAGTCTAATTTTAAGAATGGGAACAAGATAGAAATACAAAAGTAGTTGAAAAGGAATTCAAAAGAAAAGCTAAAAGGGTAAAATATTTACAGAAGGCATAAAAACTGTTTAAAGACAAAGTATTAGAGGCTTGGAATAAATATATACAACTGATCTAAAATGTGCTAAAATACCCAGAAAAAAAAATCTGCCATACTTTAGTAGTGAAAGAAGTTACAAGAAGAATGAGAGATTCATCAAAATTGAAATAATTTCCAAAGAAGGAAGATAGAATGGAGTACAAAGTATGTCTGTAAGATGTAATACCCATAATAAGGACAGGCCAAAAATATTTTTAGGAAAAACTTGCTAAAAGCATAAAAGCCAATAATAAAACATTTCTCAAAGGATAAATAGTAGGAAGCTCATCAGAAAGTGTCCCTGGCTCACATCTGTGTAGGAAAAGACAGAAGAAAGTGAATGTTGCAGTGCAAGAGCTAAACAGCCCGACTGCTGCTCGGTGGGAGGGAAGGAATTGTCCCACAGGGTGCCCATCGTGCACACAAAGCCCCATCCCACAGCCAGGGAATCTGCAGGATCAGCGACTGCTTCTGACAGAAATGTCTGACCTGGAGATGCTCTTGAGCACCAACTGGAGCTGAATAATGAACCTTTTGGGGAGATGGTTGGCCTGCATCCCCCAGTGAGGCACGGGCACTTGCATCCCCAGGGATCATGAGCTCCCACCCTTCCCCACCCCTGTGCCTGTCCCCACCTTAATGCCACCACTCCTGTGACACCGCCGTGGGCTCTACCTGGTGTGGGAGCTTCCTGCCCCTCCTTGGTGACCTCTGGCTCTGTCCTTTGGCCAGTGTGGAGCAGCCAGGCACTGTGTGATCCACAGTGGAGTACTTGAATGCTGTTCCCAGCAAGCCTGTGAGTCCCCCCCTTTCCCTACCAGGCTCCTCTGGTTTCTGTCACGGCGTGTCCCTCAGCTCCTGTCCCCACTGTCAGTGCTGCTGGCAAGGCCTGGCAGAGCACAGCAAGGCAGCTCCTTGGCAGCGTGCAGGGACACAAGGAAAGCTGTGCTGGGATCGGAGAGGTGCCAAGGAGAGGGGGGCAAGCGGAGGGCTCATGCTGTGGGCACCTCATGTGACCCCAGGCTGGCTTTGCACATAAACAGGTATCGAACTGGTGTCAGCCTGGCCTCAAACTGGAATACCTTCTGTCCCAGCCAAGCCCAAACTGGAACAGAATGAAAAACATGCAGTGGTTGGACTCCCTGCTAACTGAGCACTGGGCTCTGAATTAGCCATTACCGCTGGGGAAAGAAATCCGGGGTTCTTGGGCGAGATCATGGAAAACATTGGCTCTGTAGGGGGTGAGAAATGGAATCAGGTTTTGGGAACGATGAGGAGAGGAACTGGGAGCAAACCAGAAAATGCAGTTCTGCTGTGGCAAGTCCACAGCATCCCCACACCCCAAGCTGGCTGGGATATCCATTCCTGTCTCCTCATCCTCGGGAGAGTTCAGAAAACCAGAAAAGGACTGAGCACAGGCATCTAATGGTGCCCACAGGAACCATAAAATAGACAAGGGCTTTTGGGCTTCAGCAGGAGACATCTGAGTGGGGTGATGGGGCAGTGTAGCACAGCCTGGAGCCGTGACTGAGTGGCTGGGGACGATCAGTCTCTGCTGCTTTCTGTTCAGGAACAAGGACGCAGTCCATGGGATTGTCAGGTAGCAGATTTAAAACAAACAAGAGGAAGCACTTTTTCACACCACTTGTAATTCATCATGAAACTCATTTCCGTGGGACAGTATAAGGCCAAAAGTGTAACTGGTCTCAAAAAGCAATTACATTTGTGAAGAAAAATCATTGAGACTATGAAACACAAGGGCCTCCTGCTCCCCAGATCCAAGGGCTGGGAATTGCATGGCCAAGCATCAGAGCAGAGTTCCAACACCCATAACTGACCAGCAATGGAAAGGACACCCTGGCACAGGGGGATGGGTATAGGACTGACACAGCATAGCTGTCAAATGTTCTCTCCTATTCCAAGCTGTCCTTGCCTGTCTAACTCTCAGCCTGAGGAGAATTAATTTCCATCTTCTCCTTCAGCTTTGGTCTTTAAACATCCCAAAGACAGCCATGTCCATCAGAGAGAAACGAGCCTCTCCAGTGCAAGATTCCTCTGACTGGATGTACACATGCCCATGCCCCAGATCTCTGCAGAGGAGCTGGAAAACCTCGTCTTGCCAAGGTTTTGCCTGACCTTTTGTTCTGCACAAACAGGATCTCCTCGGGCCCTGAATGTCCTTTAGGTGTACAGGAGTCATCCTCTCTCCTTAGCAACACATCTGTGAGGCCAAAACACAGATCCAGTCACGTGCTGGGAGCTCACAAGCAGACATTAGGAGCTCGTCTCAGGACCTGACGGTCTTGGAGGCCTCAGCGATCCTGGGATTCTGTGACTCTGTGATTGTGTGTGTGTGTGTTGGTGCCTCCAAGGCACCAGGGGAACCAGGAAGAGCCTCACATGCCCAGGAACACACAGGAACACGTGCACCCCTCACAGCTGCTCCAGGCCCTCTGAACAGGCAGCGAGTCCCGTGGGGTGGCAGGTGACGGGGCAGCACCGGCCCGGGGCTGTCACCAGTGCTGTAACCACACGTGATCAGTGCAAACAGAGACACGGCCAGCACCCAGCTCCATGGAAACCAACACACACATCTTCCAAGGACATTCAGTTCACTGCCCTGTTTCCCATCCGCCCCCACATGGGTGAATATGTAAATAGAGGATATTCTTAGCAGAGAGGATTCCCAAGAAAATGCCATGTCTCCTTGATGCAAGCAAGGATTTAATGCACTGGCATGGGGAAGCACTGAGGTCTTCCTAGCGACAGGAGAGCCAGAGCCTCCAACACTTCCCAGCCTGCCCAGGGATGGGGTGAGGGTTTGGGAATGTTTGCTCTCTTCTCTTTTCTCTTCTCTTCTCTTCTCTTCTCTTCTCTTCTCTTCTCTTCTCTTCTCTTCTCTTCTCTTCTCTTCTCTTCTCTTCTCTTCTCTTCTCTTCTCTTCTCTTCTCTTCTCTTCTCTTCTCTTCTCTTCTCTTCTCTTCTCTTCTCTTCTCTTCTCTTCTCTTCTCCACACTGGTGAATTGAAAGGGGTGCAGGTGGTGATGGCATCTCTGAGCTGACCAGTGCTCAACTCCAGATCTGCTAGAGCTGGAGGAAATCTGGGGATCTGGTCCCAGCACTTCTTGCTCCTACCTGGCATCAGTGGTGCCTTGGGAACTTCCCCCATGGAGCAGATGAGGGCTGCAAGCAGAGCCAAGACCCAGATTTAGCTGGGCAGCAGCCAGCATCCTCTGGTGTGACAGCACTGCCAGCCTGCAGCACATCATTGCAGATCCCCCCAGGTGTAACAAGGAGAGCTGCAGGGCACGGAGGGGCTGCCTGCTCACTTGCTCGGCCCCCTCGGCCAGGCACAGCAGCGGGGTCAGCACAGGCCGGGCTGGGACAGAGATGGCTGAATTTCAACCCCCCAAAATAGGGACCTTTCTTTCCCTCGGGGCTGCCGTGCAGGGGGCAGAGCAATAAATTCCCCAGGCGAAAGGCATCACATGGAAGCTGTGAAATGTGGGCAGAGTTTCTCTCAGCATGCCTGACAAACATAGACACAAAACTCAGACTTCTCTGATGTAACGGGGGCAGAGCTGGGGTTGTTTACCCTGGAGAAAAGGAGACTCAGAGGTGACCTTATCACTCTCTACAACTTCCTGAAAGGTGGGGTTGGTCTCTTTCTCCAGGCAGCAGCTGACAGAATGAGAGGACAGTCTTAAGCTATGCCAAGGAATATATAGGTTGGATATTGGGAAAAAGTTTTTCACTGAAAGAGTGGCGACGTACTGGAGTTGTCTGCCTGGGGAGGTGGTGGAATCACCATCCCTGGAAGTGTTTGAAAAAAGATAGGATGTGGCACTCAGTGCCATGGTTTAGTTGAGGTGTTAGGGCATGGGTTGGACTCAAGGGTCCTTAGAGGTCTCTTCTAGCCTGGTAATTCTGTGATTCTGTGACTCAGAGCTGGGCTGCACGAGCACAGCAGCCTGTGAGGCTTCCTGAACTGCTTGGGGCTGTGTCCCTCGTTCCTGGCAGTGAGTGGGGCTGGCTGGGTATGGGTTGGGCTGTCGGTGTGCAAGGAGGTTGTGGGGTTGGGGTCACAGAGGTACCACAGGATTTTGCAGCACTATTCTTCAACCCCCGGCTCCCCCCACACCTGGGATTGCTGCACTGAGCAGGCGCGTGCAGAGCCCACCCTGGCACTGAGCATGGTTTGGAAATGCAGTCAGGACCTGAGCGTCCTTAAGGCAGCACAAGGTTCAGCTGGGGTTTAGTATAAAGTGCTTGACTGGCACGTGATATCACAAGAAATAAACAACGTTGTTTAAACAGCATCTTCATATTAATTTCTGCCCTGGCAGAGCTGGGCACTGGGGTCATTTCCAGCTCTGCCTCAAACCTGCCCATCCCACCCCGCTCTGGCTGAGCTCTCCCCACGTGCAGAGGTGGTTGTGGGGCGGGAGAGGCTGTGCCTGTGAGCTGTGAGCTGCCAGTCCTGCCCTCAGCGTGGCTGAGATGGCTCTAACATGTCACCCCTGTGTCCCACCTGAGCCCCCGAGCTGCACCAGCCCTCCCCTCGTGCCTCACCAGCTGTCCCACTGTTTGCAATGTATGGGTCCATACAGCTCTGTGTGTGCTGCTTTTCAGCCTCCTACGTAATGTTTAGTCACATTTAATAACAATAAAATTCTCCCTCACAGCTGCATTCTGGAAAATGGGGCTGATTTTACTAAAAACAATGAATGTGAATAGTTCATGGTCTTCTCGCATTACCCAGAGATTTATCACATCTCTTGCATAATTTAATCTCTACATCTGTGGGACACAAATGTTTTACATTTCTTACATTTATGGGCAGACATCGAAAACATCTGTGCAGACCCAACACACAAAAACATCTGGAAGACATCTCTGCCTTTTTATGACATACATCTCCTGATCTTTTGTCTGGAACAAGTGTGCAGCTATCAGTAGTAGCTTTATGTGTCGGTTACTGGGCTTCCCGTTTGGGCTCTGACAGGCACGGGGGAAAATGTGATCAGCTCTGAATTTCAGCCCATTTCAGCAAGTGGGGAAGCAATTCAGGGAGCTTCCCACCCACCCACGCTGTGAGAATTTGGACCAGGATGAGAACAAGGCAGCCAGGGTTTGCTGCTAAGCTTGTGGACAGGACTGTTTCCTGAAGGTTCAGGCTTGGAGCTTTGCTGAGCTGCTGCTTTCCTCTCTGGAGGATCCCAGGGTGGTGCAGCGCTCACCCCGGGATCAGACACGCTGCTCCTGCTCATATCCCAGCCCCTTGGGAATGAGACAAGTGCTTTGTGCAGGTGGGAGGGGAGGCAATAACGCCACCTGGAGATTCTTATCTCTGTCCAGTTTCTGTATGGTCGTAGCAGTGTGTCTGGGAGCTGCTGGCCCTGTCCAGGTAAGCAAAGGTGTCATGCCATGGCTTTGGGCAGTCAGCACAGCTGGGCAGGGTGAGCTGGGCTTCACCAGCCTGTGCCCAGCTGTGGGGCAGCGCCTGTCACAGCCCAGCCACTCTGCCCAGTTTGAAGACAGGGAGCTTCTTCTGGGATGAATAAATGTAGTTGCCATTCCTAGAGATTTTAGGTCCTGGCGTTTGGCCCCAAGGGCTGGGGAATAGGCCCCGGCTGGTTTTACTTTAGGAGGAAAGACAGAGCCACTGTGACCCCCAGGGGTGCTGGGGCTGTCCCTGTTTGCATTGGAGGTGTGGGTGGGAACCTGCTGTGGTGGATGTGGTGCAGAGGATGAATCAAAAAGTTGTTCTTGCCAGCACGGGCATGAGGCAGAGCAGGGGCTGATGGAAAGGCCCAGAGAAACGAATGAAGTGGCTTTGGGGCACTGAGTGGAGTGATCCCAAGGGTGATGGGCTGTGTGGGATGGAGCAGAAGGTGTGTCCTCAGGGTCCAGAGTGATAACCTGAAGGGAGCGAATAAAATATGTGACTGACAGCTGATAAAGGGGAGGGAGGGCTCAGAAGGGCTTTGGGAGAGAAGCAGCACCAGCAGGGATGTGAGGAGGGAGCAGCACCTGGGGGAATTATCACAGCACGTGTGAACAGCTGCCAGCAGTGACCAGCTCAGGGGTGTTCAGTGTCAGAGCTGGCTTTAGCAGGATGAACAACTTGGTGAAACCAAACAGTGAAACTCTCCTCGAGTCTCTGACAAGCTCAGACACCTGCCTGATGTCTGTGCTGTCCTTCGGTACGGGTCCAGTGCTGTCTGGTCACTGGGGCTGGGCTGGGGCCAGGAAAGGCCGCTGCCTTCTGCCTGCATGGACACCTGCAAACCATGGCTGGGGCAAACAAGCCCAGCTTGTGCAGCCAGGCACCAAATGCTCTCATTTCTGAGCCACTTGCCTGTCCCAGGAAGGAGTCCTGGCCACCTGCCCTGGGCTGCCAGTGGCATTTCTGCAGGGTGTCTGCCCCAGAGAGCTGCATGGGGACTGTGGCAGAGGGCAGCAGTGCCCCATCTTCCACCTGCCCCAGGCAGACAGCTGAGCCGTGGTGTCCTCACAGCCAGCCTTGGGTTCTGTAAAGGGGTTTCCAGGGTGGCACAGGCTGCCTGGAGGGGTTGGGTGAGGTTCACTGCAGCAGGGAGCACGTGTCCCTCTTGGAAATTCATGGAAATCTGGGCCCATCCTGTGGAGTGCTGAGCAGGGGCAGGTCCCTGCTCAGGGTAGAGTGTTCAGTTCCCGGTGAGAAGCCCTAAGGCTTCTCCCTGTGCTCCCCTTTCTTGCATGCCCCTGCCCTCCACAGATCCACGTCCGTGTGACATCTTGGGCTGGTGCTCTGCCCTGAGCGAGGGGGAGAGGGTGCAAGAGAGCCCTGCAGCGCTGGGGGCTTGAAATCAGAGAGATGCCAAGTGTCCCTGCTGTCTTTGCAAGCCGTGCGAGTCGTGGGGCAGCGGTGACGCCCTGCCAGCAGCCCAGGGGACGCTCGTGGCCCCCGGGTTTGTTTGGAAATTCCTGGACTCGCATCACGGCTGGCACAGGGTGGGGGAATGCAGCCAGCTCCTGCAGCCTGCGAGCTCTCCCCTTGTCCCTGCTGCCAACAGGGAATTCATCCTGCACGGTGGATTCATCCCTAGAAGGACTCCGGGCTGTCTATGACTGCGGGATCCACAGGGAGAGCCCCCCTGCCACAGTGGGGTTCTGCACAATTAAACTCGTGTGGCAGGAGTCCTGTGACATCCTCCCCCTGCACAGAGCTGAGGGGGGCTGGTGGCTCCAAAAACACCTGCCTGGCTCATGGCAAACCAGTCTGAGAGGGTCTCCAGCCCAACCCTCCCACAGGTTCCTGCTGTGGCCCCCCAAATCCCCTGCTGGTTCGGGCAGGGCCAGCAGCCCTGCACGCTGCTTGTACAAGAGAGCTGAAATGCTTCACGTGACTTTGGGTCCTTTTTATCATTAAAAAAACCCACCTCATAATGCAGCAATTTGAAGCTTTAAACAATGTGTCATTGTGAGAAGAAAACCTTCTTCCCTCTGGGAAGGTTTTGCACAGTGGTATACATGGGAGTTCTTTCAACATCTTCAAATTTATACCTTTCTCATTTTTAGCAAGCAAAACAACACCCAAGGAAGAAAGGTTTTGTGTTCTTGCAAGTTTAAATTTTAGCAGATCTGTGTTTTCCAAAGCCAAAATGTTTTACTCAAATTTTGTGGATGAATTCCCAAATTTTTCTGATTGCCTGGGCAATTTCATTTGCCTGCACTCTGATGTTATGTGGGATTACATGAACAGATGTTATTTTTCCATGGGATGTGATGTGTAAACCCAGAATTCTGGAGATATAATTTGATCAAGTGTCAGTGAATTTTCCCAAAGATAACTAGTCGGGAGCTCTTGCTCCACAATGAAGTGGTTTGAACTTCTGAATGGTGGCTTTGAGGAGCTTTTCATCACGGATAAAGAAAAATATTTTTCCTGAAGTCTGTTTCAAGGAATCACTGACCTGTTTAAGCTGAGTCCTTGCAAAATCCTCGAGTGGAAGCAGACACCCTGGCAGTGAGAGCTGGGGTTTGGCAATCTCTAAGCCATGAAGAGTTTAAGCAGAGAATTGATCGACATCACCTGTCTGTGTTAATCACAGAGCTTGTTTTCCACATTTTTTTTGGTAATACTTCTGAATTCCAGGATGGAAATAAGAAAGCAGCACAGGAGCTTTTTCCATCTTCCTGCACGAGCAGGGGGAGACACTCAAGGCACATCGTGACTTGGACAGTAAGGAGGTACTGACAGGGAAGGGAGAAGTGTCCATCTCAAATCGTGCCTGATTTCAAGATGTTTTTCAGGAGTCAAGGCCAGGATGGGCATCGCCAGGACAGGGAATGTGGTGGGAGATCCAGAGCAGCAGTGTGGGCCTCCTCCTGCTGCTGCTGCTGGGGGGCTATTGCTGATTGATTCCACACCTTGCCACGGAATAATTCACCCTTGCAAACACCACATTTGTTGATAGCAGCAGGATCAGAGCCTTGGTTGTACCAGGAGAGGCTGCCTTGTGTGTCCTCCTCAGCCTGGGCCCGTGCCCGTGGGCTGGAGCAGGGCCCGGAGCTTTGGCAGGCCTCGGTGGTGATCTGACTCCTGAATCGCAGCTGGAAGATGACAAACATTTACAGCCAGAACGCAGCCAAAGCCCAAATAACTCCCTCCAAATCCCCACACTGACAGGTCAGGGTGACAGGGCCAGCCTTCCTGTGCCCCTGAAGTGGGGGCTGTGGGATGGGACGGTGCCCTGGTCCCGTGCTCTGTGGGGACAGGGAGGTTGGGGACATGCCCACCTCAGCCTCCTGCAGAGATGGGGCCTCCAGGGCTTTGGGAGCTGGCAGGAGCAGTACAGTCAGAGCTGAGACTTGGCAGGAAAGGTCTGCAGGAGGAGAGCTCCCTGGGGGCAGCCACTGCTCCCCCCAGACACAATACTCCACTGCTTCCAAGCACATTTTTCTCAGGCAGAGCTGGATAATCTACGGGAATGTTAAACACCAAAATGAGTAACAAGCTTGGCTGGAATTTCTGTGCAGGACAAGCAATGATCTTGTGTTCCTCTCCAGGGGTAAGCAAGGAAGAGGTCAGTGTTCCCAAATCACCCAGATGGCCCAAAACATCAGGAAAGTGCCTTGGACACTTCAGGGGTTGAACAATCTGGGCGAGAGGGAACTGGCAACCTCACATCTGTGCATCTCACTACCTTGCAGTCCCGTCAGGAGCCACAGTTCTTCTGCAAGGTGTGAAGGTTGCTGAGTTCACCTTGCCAAGCCACCCTGCAGCTCACAGCTCTGGGAAAGAATTTTGTGTTCCCAGTAACACCAGTCTGCCCAGGGACCAGCCAGGCCCTGTGCCAGGATAGTGGGATCCCCAGGGAGGACACTCCACCCCTCTCTGGTCTCTGTTCAGGGCTGGGCACTGCCCAGGGCAGGAGTTCTGCTTCCTGTGCAGGGAATTGCTGGGCTCAGGCCCTGCCCAGGGCAGCAGTTCTGCCTCCTGTGCAGGGAATTGCTGGGCTCAGGCCCTGCTGTGGCTCTGGTGCCATTGCTGGGCCCCGGAGCAGAGCCTGGGCCCTGCCCTGAGCCCTCCCTGCAGCCAGGGACACCCAGGGACACCCAGGGACACCCAGGGACACCCAGGGACAGCCAGGGCTGAGGGCCCCTCTCAGCTGGGGCTCCTCTCGAGGCTGAGCAGCCCCAGCTCCCTCAGCCTGTCCTGGGCACAGGGATGCTCCAGGCCCATCCTCAGCTCTTCTGGACCCGCTCCAGGAGCTCCCTGTCCCTGCTGTGCTGAGGATCCAGAGCTGGACACTGCAGAGGTGCCTCCCAGGGCTGAGTGGCAGGAAGATCTAGTGGATGGAGGGTCTTCTCTTTGGGACACGTCTTCTCAAAAAAAGAAATAGTCATCCTCTCCTGTGGGAGCAGAGGTTAGGCCTCCCAGCAAGATGGTTCCTATCCCCATCCCAATGTCCATGAAGCTCGATAGGGACACTCCACATTCTGGATCCCAAAAGGTTTGGGACACAGAACAGCACCTCAAGTCACTCAGAAATTACCAGTCTCTGCTGCCAGAGTCGTAGCCACTGGTCTTCCCTTTCCACACCGGGGGACAAGCAGTGCCTGATCCAGAGTGATGTCCCATCTGCTGTCTTGGGGACGTGTCCCCAGCAAGGCATTTCTTCTTCTGAAGCAAAGGCAGTGCTCAGAGTGCCCTGGGCAGCAGTGAGGGGTGCAGGGCACCGCACACCCAGGACACAGGAGGCAGGTGAAGCTCTGCTTGTGCACACAGAGCCCCTGGCTTCCATGAATCCCATGCCCAGGGTGGTTCCTGGGGACCCCAGAGCCCCACATGTGTCCACAGGACGTGGTGGCAATACAGCTTCCAGCACTGTAGTGGGGAGGCACATCCAGTCAAGGCCAAAAGCCTCCAGGGTTATGGGGAAGTTGTGTGGAATTAATTTTTTCTTTCACAAAAACACAGTGTTTTCATCTTTATTATAAAGTGTTCCTGTTCGCATGGGAATGCAGCAAGGGTTGTTTATTTATTTGCTTTTAATAACTGAGAACTGTTTACTTCTAAAGCATTCTCCTGGTTTTCTTCCACGAAAATCCTCCCAAGAGGTCAAGGGAAGAAAGACAAGGTGTTTGTTTTTTCATTAAAATTTCTACTTTGGCAAAAACACCTCCCTCCAGTAAGGAACAAAATAAGTGCTCAGAGCTGGGGATCAGTGCTGTGTGATGGATCTCTCCAGTGCCCAGAGGAGCTGCAGGCTTTTGCAAAACAGCAACAATTCCCAGGTTGGGGACTTGTTCGGGGCACTGGGACCAGCATGTCGAGGTTGTTCGTGTTCTGAGCCGCTCCAGGAAACCTCCCTCGGATTCTTGGCGCGGGCCTGGGCTCTGTGATCTGGCATTGACCCCCTGAAAGGCACACGGAGGCTCATTATCATTTGCTGACCCAACTCCTGTTTTCATTCCTCATGACAGAAATCTGCACAGTGTTTAATGCAAACAGAGGAAACACATTTATTGCCCTTTCTAAAAAATTCTGATGTTTCAAAGCCATGGTCAGAAAACTGGAGGGACTAAATTCTTCTGTCTCTGTGCACCCAGCTCTGAATGCTTTGTGCTCTCTGCTTAGGAAAACATCTTACAAAATTCTGCCTAGGAGATATTTCTCTTACACGTACTGGGCCTTCACTGAGGGGCTGCAGGGCTCAATTTAAGGTCAGTTGTACCGTCTGCTTAGAGGAACAGCCAGTTCTGTGCAGGAAACTCTGTTTCTGCTGTAATTCTCCCCTGCAGAATCCAGATTTGACAGTATCTTGACCTTCTCATGGGCTTGGCCAGATGAGTGGGCCTCAGCTAACCTGCACGGCCACGGAGCAGTCCTCAGCCACCCCACCAGCAAATATGTGCTTTAGCATCTTTGAAAAGAGTAAATAATCGTAACTGAAGAGAAGTTAGTAGTGTACCAAACCTGCCCCCAGGGAGACCTTAAAGCCCCTTGCAGTGCCTAAAGGGGCTCCAGGAGCACTGGAGAGGGACTTTGGATAAGGGATGGAGCGACAGGACACAGGGAATGGGTTCCCACTGCCAGAGGGCAGGGATAGATGGGATATTGGGAAGGAATTCCTCCCTGGCAGGGGGTGGAATGAGATGAACTTTAA
>VZRS01011266.1:71858-92954 GCA_013398055.1 Ifrita kowaldi
GGGGGGGGGGGGAAAGGGATGAACTTTAAGGGCCCTTGGGGGGGGGGGGGGGTGCTGTTCCAGACTGCAAAAATTTCCAAAATAAGACTTCTCTTGTTTTGAAACACCAGCAAAGTGGGTTCGGTTCTAATCTTACACCATTTTTATTCCGATTTAATGCCACTCACTGGTGTGGACTTGGACTTCACAGGCTCAGGGGAGATCAGGATGTGATCCAGCCAACACGGGCTGTGGGACATCCTCTGCCCTGGCAGGAGTTCAGCCAAAGGAGACCCTGGCCATAGTGTCATTTACCTTGCCATGTGCTGGCACAGAGCTTGGGACCTGCCCCAGTGATTCGCAGTCTGAGCAGATGTGAAAGGAAAAGACCATTGTTTTAATCAAATTAGAACTCTGTGCATTGCTGCTTAGAGCAGCCTGAAGGATAACGCATTGTTCTGAGGGCACTTCACTGCCATGAGTGCTGTGACCTGGTAAATCACGTCAGGAAACCCATTTTGAGCAGCTTCAAACACATCTGTCATCTCTAGGGGTTTGTAATTTCCAGCTGATCACAGCAGAGTGCTTTACACTCGCATCCTTCCAGAAACTGAGAAACTGAAAGGGTGTTTACAAGAGCACAGAGTGACAGGACAAACTGACAGAAAGGAGGTGGAAATCACATATTGAGAAGGAATTTTTCTCTGTGAGAGTGGTGAGGCCCTGGCACAGGATGCCCAGAGCAGCTGTGGCTGCCCCTGGATCCCTGGCAGTGCCCAAGGCCAGGCTGGGCATTGGGGCTGGGAGCAGCCTGGGACAGTGGAAGGTGTCCCTGCCCATGGCAGGGGGTTGGAATGAGATGAGCTTTAAGGTCCCTTCCAACCCAACCCCTTCCATGATGCTGTGATTCTATAAAATACTATTTCAGTATCCAGCATGTCAGTACACCTCACATTTGCTGGAGCTGTCAGGGACACTCTGCCACTTCCTTGAATGCTGCAGAACTGGGCAGTGAGTTGGTGACCCTGATAAATCCAGGCTGACACAGCTCTGCTTCTTGCTGTGCAAATGAAACTCTAGTCCAGAAGAAAACAAGTTATAAGTCAGCTGTAGCTCCAAGATGTTTGCAGGACAGAGTGGAAGCAAAAATTTCCTGTGGATACAGGTGTGTGTTGCACTAAGATGCGCTGCCTGCCTCGTGCCTCGCCATAGGAGCATGTGCTGCTCAGGACTCTGCCTTTTCACCAGACCACCCCAATGCTCCTGCACCTGCAGGATCCCTGGATGTTTGTAGGAGCCTTGTAGAGACTCCTGTCTCGCTAGCTCAGCTCTGTCTCCAGCTGACTCTCCAAGGGGCAGTCTGACAGTGATGGGCAGCACGTCCAGGCTGTGTTGCTTACAGAGCACACAGCTCAAAATCCCTGCTCTTCAGTTAAGTGAATTGTGTATCTTACCAGGCCTGCAGATGAAATAAAGTGCTGTCATGCTGAGAATGGCTTCACAGCCTTACCCTGTCCTCAACATAAAGATTAAGGGAAGAAGTTCTGGTTCAAGTGTTTGAGTGCCTGTATAATTGAATTTCATGCTAGTTCATTCCCTCTGAAGTGGTGTACACAGGCAGTCACTTGAAAGGGGAAAAATCTTGTTCAAACCCTCTGTGAACTTTCTTACATTCAGTGAGATTTTTAATAGTGGGTACATCCTGCTCATACCCCTTTGACCATGGGATGTTGATGAGAAAGAGCTTCTTTTCATAAATGTTTCTGGGGACAATCTTTGCATCCAAATGACCTGAGATGTTTTCATAGAATCGATATCGTGAGCTGGAAGGTGTGCAAGGAGAAATCACCAGCCTGTCTTGGCTGCATACAATCACAGAATGTCCTGAGCTGGAAGGGACCCACAGGGGTCACCAGTCTCCTCCTGTCCCTGCACAGCCACCCCAAGAATCCCACCCTGTTCATCCCTGGCAGCGCTGTCCAAACGCTCCTGGAGCTCTGGCAGCCTCGGGGCTGTGCCCATTCTCTGGGGAGCCTGGGCAGTGCCCAGCACCCTCTGGGAGAAGAACCTTTTCCTGATCTCCAGCCTGAGCCTGCCCTGGCCCAGCTGGATGCACGGATCAGAAATGATGAAGGCATAGAAACTAACTGCAGTTGTTTCCTGTAGCTGAGTAAGTAACAGAATCAGACCCATGCACAGGCATCCTGTGCCTGCCTGGCCCTTGTGAGAAGCTTCCATGTGCTCAGATCGAAGCTCCTAAGCAAGCACCAACATTCCTGTTATTTGCAATTGTTTTGTACCAAAGCCTCTGTGACCTGCACCTGGATCCCTGCTGAGGTGGTACCTGTGATGGCACCTGTGGGCCACGTGTGGGCTTTGTGACCTTATACTGCTTTGGGGACATCAGGAGCTCCGTGTGTGAGGTGTCCCCCCGCTGCAGCCCAGTGTCTGCTCCATGTCAGGCACGAGCAAGCGGCACACTCAGGTTTTTGTACATCAGGAGCTCCAGTGCATGGAACCAGCAGATCAGTGGTGACTGCAGAGATGCTCCTACACTAATTAATCACCTTCCTTGTCAGTTGTCAGGACCATTGATACTCTTGGCCACGGTGGCCAGTGGGATGAGGTTCATTCCCTGTTCTCTGTGTGAGTGTCTGCAGCCTCAGAGCAGGTGACCTGAGCCCCACTGGTTGCACCTGCAGTGGGTTTGAGAGCTTGTTCTTGTCCCCAGTCTGTCCCCACCATCATGGAAATAGGACTCTCCATCAGGGAAAGGAGCCAGTAAAACCAGGGTGCAGAGCCACAGGGTACCCTTCTCCCTTGTCCCTGTCACCCACAAAATGAGTTGCATTTGTTGCCCCAGGGCATCACCCTGAGCCGAACTCTGGTTCCACAGTGCCCAGATGAGGTGAGGCCATCCCTCCTCACTCGAGGATATCTCAGCACCCAGCAGTGCCAGCAGTGCCCGTTGGAGAGCCTGGCAGGGTCAACAAGGGCCCAGCTGGAATCCATCCCTGCATCTCCCCATGCCCACCCTAAGAGCCCATTCCTGCCCCACCACCTGCACGGAGGGCAGTCCCTGGGCACCACTGCAGGGGTGGAGCTGGTGTTCCGTGGAGAAAGGCAGAGCTTCTCTGCTCAAAGCGAGATTTAGAGCTGCACTGTTGCCAGTAGACATTTGAGCAGCACCCCTGCCCATGACATTTGTTTGTTCAAATGCAGCACAGTTCGTGGGCTCTTTGGGAGCGTGCTGATGCTGTGACATTAAGCAGCCGATCACTCCTGTGCTTGGCAGGCGCTCAGTCCCGCTGAGATATGGCTCGTGCCCAGCACCTTCCCCAGCAAAGCGCACTGGCATAAATATGTGAGTAATGCAGGTGACAGGCTCTGTGGCTCTGGCTGATTATCCCTTGCTTTTATGTAATTTATGCTCCGAAAGTAACTGTGCTCAATCTTGTCCGTGAATTTGATTCCTTTCATGTGGTTTTCTGCGCTAACGAGATTAAATCGGTTTCAATAGGCACCGTTTTAATGGAGATGATAAACTTTTATTGAACTCAAGCACATTAAAATGAAATGTAAGCAATAGGTGACTTTAGCATTAGTCTAGAGTCCTTTCCAATCTGGATCAAGCCGGCATACCTTCCCTGTTAAGCAACAGCCAGCACCCCAGCACGTTTTATGAGCTTCTAAAAGAGCCGAAAAATCCTTCCCCCACGGCGCTTCCCTGTTTCAGTGCCGCTGGAGGCTGAGGTGGAGCATTAATTGGAGCAGCTCCATGACCTGGTGGTGCAGCCACGGAATGAGGCATAAACACAACTAAGTACAGGACTTCACATCTCCTGCAAACAGGAAAGCAGGGGATGGGTAATTTGGTGTTTTACAGCAGCTTTGTCTGCTAATCTGTGATCTGTTTGGTCTGCCAGTAGGATTATTATGGTGGGTTTACTGAAGAAGTGCCAAAAATGATGTTAAATAAACTGTTTACACAATGTAACTAGAGGCTGAAAAGCTAAACAGAGAGTCCCAAACTCGGCCCCATCGCAGGTTTGAAGAAAAATAAACTCCTCAACACTTTCAACTGGACACTGCTGCTCTGCAGAGGCTGCTCTGTTTGTTGAATATTAAAACACAAAATTAATGTGTTTCCCCCTCTTTCTGGGGCTCTTTCCAAAGGTCTCATGGTTGGAAACATGATCAGATCATTTTGAGCTCCTTGGCCGTCCTTGGAATTTGCTGTGATCATTTTAGTCGTTATAAAATATTCAAGTTTCAGAATGACTGCAAGAAAGCCCATCATTCTTTAGAAGTGGGTTGTGTAATATTATTCCTGAGAGGACAGGAAGAGCCAGTGCTGGCTCTGTGTTCTCCAAGGAATTATGAGGGACACCTGGGGGGCAGAAGTCCGTGGTGGTCTCCAGTGTAGCACATGTGGAGGGGGGGTCATACAAAATGTCATCTTGCACCCGTGGGTGGGTGATGTGGGAGAGCTCTCCACCAATTAAAAGGACAATTTGGAGGCACACAAGAGCTTTCTTCCCTTTCCTCCACTTTTGCCTGTCTTCTTCAAGGGTGTTTCTTTGCTGAGGAAGGAACTTGAATGGAATTTGGGAAAATCAGTGGTGTCAGCTTTTTGGCTAGGGAATTACATGGGAATCTCTCCTGAATTCTGAGTATTTCTGTTAGCCGTGGCCTCCCCTCAGCAACCCAGACAGTTTGTGCAGCACATGGGATGAGCACACAGTTTGTGCAGGGCCCATCAGTTACAGCCAGTGTTTTAGTCCTTGTTTTAGTGCCTGAGCGTGTGGATTTGTTTTATTTAACTGTGGTGATATGAACAGGGCATAACTGGCATTGGCAACAACTTCAGGGCCCCATCCAGGATGGGCCTTTGGTGCTTGTGTGGGGTTTGTGAGTAACAAATTCCATAGAGATCAAGGAACCTCACGTGTGCTGGCCATCGGGGACAGAGGGGTAGGACGGCGTGTGCCTGGCACCGCTTGCACAGAGGTTGTGTTGATGTTCTCAGAGCATTTCAAAACAGTGGCCAAAGAGGGGACACTGACAGAGCTTGCATGAGCTTTCAAAAGTCCCTCATCAGAGGTGGCTGGAGTGGCTGGATCACCCATGGCACAGCCAGGGTTCAGAACCTGTGATGCATTAGGATTTCACTTTTATATTTTTCAAATCCTGTACCCAGTGTGTAACTCTGAAGTTTCTTGTAGCCTGTTAATTTCTGCTCTCTCGTGCTGGGCAGACACAACAAAGCCTCTCCGGGCCTGCTCTCCAAGGACACCCAGACCATCCTAGGCCCAAAAAGTGTAAACCAAAGAGCCTCTAACCAGGGGGTAGCTGAGGGGAATTACATCATTAAACTGAATCTTTAATTGGAGAATTACCCCTGATATGCAAATGAACCAAACCTATAAAAGTGTGAACAGCTCGTGACCTGGGGTCCTTCTCGGGGTCCATCCTGGCAGTGGCCTCTGGCTCCCCAGGGTACCTTTAAAGGCCTTTCAAATAAATACCGACCTTTATTCCCTTACTCCTGTCTAGTCTCTGTTTCTAGGAGGCCTCTTAAGGCATCACCTGGAGGCAGGATGGAAAATCCAACCTCTATGTCCTGGTGCAGACCTACGGGGCTGCCAAGTTTCCTACTGGGTTCTGCACTGTCAGCTCTCTTCACGTATTTTGTACAAAAATGAGGGAGGTGCTCTGAAGGTGCAGTGTAAAAATGCTGTTTGAACATGTTTGTGTGGTTTTGCTTAGTCTGACATGTGTATGCTCCGTGACAGAGCTTTGGGCATATGAAGACCCAATTTATTTAGTTTTTCTACAGGAACCAGCTTTACTAATTGCACAATCTTACTTTGTTCGCTGAGATTCTGTGGTTAGATAAGGCCAAGCTGTGGTGACATTGCACACACAATCACGTAGACACTGCAACACATGTTCAGCATGTTTAAAAGTGAGGGGGGAAAAAACCAGTAATCAAATGAGATATATTTTTTTTCAAAAAAGACTGTAAAACCAGCAGAACTGTCTTTAGAGTGGTACACAAAAGGTCACAACAGAGTCAGTGTCCCAAACACGGTGTGGGCAAGGGCATCTCCTGCTGCTGCCTTGGCCGCTTGCTGGCAGCAGAGGAATGTGGAGACCTGCGAGCCAGGCACTGCAGCGTCCCAGCTCCAACAGCCAGGAGGGACAGTGCCATCCACCCCAGGGACAAAGTGACAACCTGGCACAGCGCCTCAAGGGTCAGGGGCAAGGTGACATCTGCCATGGGGGCAGCAGGAGAGTGCCAGGGGCTGCGGCTGCAGGGTGGCCCTGCTGGTGTTGGTCTGGGCTGAGGGAGAGGGGGAGTCCCTGGCTGCAGCCACAGCAGTCACAGGGGACAGCCCTGGCACAGCTCTGCATCAGGGGGCTCGAGGAAAGCCTGCTTTTCAGACCCTTCTGTAACTGGGTGGATTTGTCACGGGACACACAGGAGTAGAGACACAGACCTGACACCAAAGACCCCTCCCCAAGCTGTCCTGCAAAGCTCTGAAGGAGAGGCTTCCCAGCAAAATCTCGATAAGAAATCAAGTGTTTCCCCCGAGTTTTTCTTTTCTAAAGGACTGGACTTGCTGAAGCTGTCCCGAGTTATTCAGCTCAAAGGGTTAAAGTTTGGCAGTGTTGCAAGCAACCGAACAATGGGTCATATCATGGAAACTGTCAGGCAACCTTAAATATAGCTGTTATGATCTGCATAGTCTGCAATGCTCTGGAAACCAGGATGAGCAGCAAGGGGAAAAAATTCATAAAGCCCATGGAGTTGTTTAGGTTAGTCAGGAACAGAGAGCACTGCAGGGAGTGCAGAAAGCCAAAGGGCGCCCAGGGAAAGGGGCGGGCAGTGGGAGGGCAGGAGCAGGGAAAGGAGCCCACCAGGAGGAAGACTCGGATGAGCCAGCCTGGAATGATGTTGGGGAGGGGTGATGCTTGGTATCTGGCTGCTTTTGGAAGTTCAGTGGGCTTATCTGGCAGCAGCTGGTGACCCCCTTTCCCCCAGACCTTCTCCTCTGGCCACTCCAACATGCCCAGACACTGTCGAACTGGTTTGGTGTTTGCACAAACCCATCTGACAATGAGCCAGGAGTCAGGGCCGGGCTCAGCACTGATGTGGGGGTCCCACATCCTCACAGAGACCCCTACCCCTCACCAGGAGGGGCCGCAGCATGCGGATATCAGCATCCCAAGTATCCCTTCTGAGACAGCCAGCAAACATGGCCTGAACTTGGAGCCCAAGAGCTTCAAAGTGAGTCGGAAACTATTTTATCACAGCAAGATCAGCTCAGGCTGCGGTGCTGGAAGCCAGTGGGGCTGGGGAGCTCTCTTACGGGAAGCAACTCTTACTGTGCTGTCTGGGCGCGAGCCTGGCACGGGGAGGAGGCCTGAGGAGCGCTGAGCTATGCAGGAGGTCACACCCGACATCCCTCCAGCCTCCAGCTCTGCAGGCGGATGCTCAGCTGGAATGGTGTTACAGCCAGGGAGCCTGAGTGATTTATACCGCTAGGAGAGTTTTTTGTTGGCCTTCTTCCTCCCCAGTGCCCTGGTGTCCCTCCTTATCCAACAGCACCGACAGGCAGCTGAAGGGCTGCGGGAGCATCCGAGTGCCCCACGCACAGCCATGGCCCAGCTCAGACACGTCACAGGGAATGGCACCTCGTGGGACACCGCGGCCCTGCTGCCTCCTTGAGAGCACCAGCGCAGCAGTTTCTCAGCTGGCTCATGACCTGCCATCTGCTGGCCATGTCTTCAGAGCCCCTTGGGGACAAAACGCAGCTCTGGCTGGGTATAGAGTGACCTTGGGAGGGAGTTTTGGCTCCTGTCAGTGCCCTTCCTGTCCATTCCTCCCAAAATCGCCACACGTCTCCCCATGAGCTGTGCTCACCCCTGACACCCCATGGCCCACACAGCCTCCCTTGTACCCGTCTGCTCCCCTCATCTCTAGCTGCCATCATGGCTGAGATCAGCGTCCTGAATGCCAGGCAGGGACAGGAGCTGCTCTTGGACAGACCCTCCCTCCTGAAATAATTGGAAAATTTGCAGGGACCGTTTGGGGCAGGTCTGTGCCAGGGGAGGGCTCCAAGGCACGGAGGGACACCCCCTGTGCTACATGGCACAGCGCTGACCTGAGTATTTCCACTGGCCTTTTCTTGACCATTTTTGGTCCCTTTCATTTGCTTTTGAATCTGTTCCTCCTCTTTGCCCAAGTTCTTTTGCGCTAATTGGGAACTGGCTCCTCTCGGGGTGGGAGGTCTGTCAGGACCGCCTTATGACAGATTTACTTTGTCTCTCTGTCTCTGCATTTTGGCAGTTTGGTTCTTCTGCAATGTTCTGGATTTGGATTTTGCTTCGCAGTGCTGATATCCTCACAATAGGCAGCCTATGGATTGAATAAATTAAAACATAACGAGCTGGAATGCAACTGGCAGCTCTGCAAGATCCCCATCAGCACAGCGGGGCTTGTTAACGCACAGCTGAGCTGTGTCTCTGGGCAGGCACGAGCCCATGGCCGCAGCCTGGCTGGACGGGTGAGCCCATGGGATGCAGGTGTGCTGGACAGCGTGCTGGGCAGTGTCCTGAACCACAGCCAGGGGCTGATGGCTGGGAAGTGTCACCCAATATCAGATTCCGAAGGAGGACAAGTCTAGAAGGTAGATCCTCATGTTGATCCTTGCACCCTACAAGCTCCGGGTTCATCAGTCCTCTTTGCTCCGTGACTGGAGCCTCTCCTCCATCCCACTGCCTTGTTAATGAGTGCCACCAAAACCTTCTGCAGCCGTGTCCCTCCTGCAGCACAGTGGCTCTGTGTTCATGCCAACCTTGCCCCCTGGAGAGGGGTGTCTGTGTTATTTTTCCTGCTCACTTCAGCTGCAGAGGATCCATACAGAGGGAGTATCTCTCTTTCCTGCTTCTGCTTTCCCTGCAAAATTTCCACTTTTGTGAGCCCAGGCTCACCCAGGCTCATTTTCAAGCCAAAGAGGCTTTTGCTAACCCATTGCTAATTTGGCTTAGCAATGTCAGCAAACGCAGTGGCCTCAGAGAGCCCCACTCCCTGTCCTGTGCTGGAGGTGACACACACAGCACCCGGTTGTGACGAGCAGCCAACAAACGGAAGAAAAGGAAACCGTGGGTGGCATTGAGTGTGGGAGTCCATGGCCAGCGTGGGATTGCAGGAATGCTCATCCCAGCTTGCAAGGCATCAGGAGGAGATCCAAACCCAGGGAAGGCCCTTGAGAAATGGATACCAGGAGGACTGGGGCCAGAGCTGCGATGGGAACTCAGGCAGGGAGCAAATGGGAAGCAGGGAAGCAGGGTGGGAAAGAGGTTTGCTCTCCCTCCTGAGGATGCTGCCGCTCACTGCAAACCAAGACCCACGAGCTGTGGGCAGCTCTGGCACCTCCCCTGCTGCCCTGGCCAGCCCCTGGCAGCAGCCAGTGGGAAGTGCTGTGGAGTGCATGGCACAGGTACTGTTTGCTTTGGGTCACACGGACCCGTCAGCAGCACAACAGGAAAGCGAATGTGACACACACACGAGTCAGAGCTCGCTCACGTTTCCTGACACAGCCCTGCTGGCCAGCACCTGCTTTTCATTAGGGCACACGCTGTCCCCAGTGCCTGTCTGCAGTCGGCCACAGGAGCAGGAGAAACACCAGCACGTTAGAAAAATCTGGGATGAATGGAGGAGGGGTCTGATTGGGGTCTGCTCAGGAATGGTGAGAGGAGCAGATAAGCGCTTTCTCCTGGAAGGAGAACAAGCAGGCTGAGGATAAGGGGCATCTTGCCTGGACAAGCACTGGCAGGGTGAAGGGCAGGAGGGGTTCAGAGGAGTGAGATGAAGAAACCACAGCAGAACAATTTCTCTGGGTACCCTGAGGTATATCCAGGGCATTTTCCTTCTTGTTTCCCCTGAGTGCCTCACAATTAGTGAGATTCTGTTGTTCTTTGTGATCTGGGCAAAGGCTGTGTCCTCTCTCCCTGAGGTCTGGGTACTCACTTTGCTCATGGGAAGAGAATTTCTGCACAGAACCCAGTTCACCTCCAACACCAACCACACTCCTCTTCCCAAGGTGGGACAATAGTAGGACCACAGCCAATGTTTCCAAGATTGGTTTCTCATTTATTACTGTGGGATATATCTAAATCCTAACAGGGAGGCAGGGAACCATCAAACCTCACCAGTGCCCATATAATGCAAATTAATAACTGAAGTAGGTGATTAAGTAAAGCCAGAGGGAGGGCTGGGGAGGGGGCTCAGAAATTCACTGCTGGTTAGCCCAAGAAGGGATGTCATCTGGCTTGTCTTCCTGCACAGAGCAGGCCAGAGTCTTTCCCCAGTGAGTACTTGCAGAGCACGTATTTTGGTGGTTGTTTTGTATTGATTTTTGAGTTGGCAATAGGAGGAACTCCTCCCACAGCCCTGGTTCAGTTGTTCCAGTGCCTTTCATTCTACATCAGATCTTCCAATTAACCTAATGATCAGCTTGATTAAATTATGGTAAATCAAGTAACATACCCATGTCATCTTTCTGGAAAAACATCAGTCTTGTTCAGCTCTGAACCTCCCAAATCAGCTCTCATTTGACTAGCTCTGTCTCTTCCAATCCAGTGGGGATTTGGGACTAGACACCAGGCTGAAGTCCCTCCAACCAACATTTCTTTTCTTCTATTAATAGCTTGTCCTAGGAGAGTCAACCCTTTGCGTGGGCTTCAGCTTTTCTGGGGACCCCTCTGCTCAGCTCTGCTGCCAGAGCAGCACCCAGGATGGAACAGTCCAGCCCCTCCCTTAAACCCAGCACTGTGCACACCAACCCCACCTGTTGGATGATAGGGAGCAGGAAAAGAAGTATGATCCTGAAGGTTGAATTCTGATTCTGGTCCTTGGATCCAAAAATATTCCCAGTGCACCGGACTGTGATTCATAGAGTCACACAATGACAGAGTGGTTTGGGTTGGAAGGGACCTCAAAGCCCATCTTGTTCCAACCCCCTGCCATGGGCAGGGACACCTCCCACTGTCCCAGGCTTCTCCAAGCCCTGTCCAGCCTGGCCTTGGGCACTGCCAGGGATCCAGGGGCAGCCACAGCTTCTCTGGGCACCCTGTGGATACCTCCCACCCTCACAGGGAAGAATTCCTTCCCACGGTTGAGACCTTTCAGGAAATGGGGCTCTCAGCCACCTTTACGAGCTGCTTTCAAAAAATGATCAAGACATGCAAATTTTGCATCATTTTCTGATTTCATCTCAACTTTTCACAGCCACGCCTGGGAAACTTTTTTCAAAGCAACACACTCACTGTATCCCATGCCCTGAGAACTCTGGGTGGGCAGATAGAAAAGAGCAGGGGCACCCCACATCTCATCCATGTGGAAAATCACCAGGGTTTGAAGGGAAAGGAGTCACTGGAAGAGCCTTGGTTTCACGTGGCAATGTTTGCCTGACACCTCCTGCCCCAGCCCACCCCCGGCAGGCAGCAGGGCTGGGGAGCTGCTCTGGAAGGCAGTCTGGGTTTCAGGAGTTCCTCACACGAGCCTGATGAGCCCCTGGGGAACGGCGGCGTCCGGAGGGACTGAGGTGGGGCCGTGACCCGGTGCTTATGGAGAAACGCAGCAGGAATTAGATCTGTTCCATAAAATAAACAGTGCTAGTCTCTAATTTCCAAACAAGCCCCAATGGCCCCCTTCCCTGAGCTGTTCTGCTGTGACTAATCATACTGGTAGGTGTTGGGTCAAAATCAACAATGGCTCTCCACTAAGGTCACTCACTTTCTCTGTTTACACTGCTAATTTTATCGCTGCTCAGAGTGGCTAATGGTATTATTTATACGTTTAGCAGTGATAAATGCTGATGCTAAATAAAGGCTCCCTGGCACAGGCAGGTTAAGGGCTGATATGGCACATCCAGGACTTTATCATCAAAGGAATTAGCACTGAGGGTAAGAGCTTTCCTGGTTTTCTGCAAAGCTGAACATTTATGAATGGGGAATGGTGACAGCAATTAGCAATGGTGGCAGTAATAGCAATTATGAGCAATGGTGACCTTTAATAGCCTGGTTTTTACACATCTGCCCAGGAGGGCAAAGGGAAATTCCCCAGCCTGCTTTCCATGGTGAGAAGCTGCTCATGGCTGCAGGTGTGTAAAACAGGGGCTGTGGGAGAGCAGCAAACAGCCAGCCCTCCCTCTGGAAGCTGCTGGGAGCAGGGATGTGCAGCCCGGGGTACCCGGGGTCACCCTCAGGGATGGCAGCCCGAGGAGCAGCACTGAGGTTATTGCAGTGCTCGGGGAAAGCTTCTCATTCCTCTGGAAAAAATGTTTACTTTCTAGTGAAAACCCACAGCCCGTGTTATTCCAGACAAAGCTGGCTAAAATCCAGGCGGTTCGACCCAGGGATGCCACCGGCGTGACTCACTGAACTTGCAGTTTTGGAAACTCCTGTCACTCACCCTGTCTGGATGACAGCTTTCCGTGCTTGGACTACATCACCCAGGATGCTCCATCAGGTCCTTCCCTAGGAGTTGGGCTGATGCATGGTGAAAACCCTTGGCTGCAGCCCAGCCTGTCTCAAACAACCATGCGGCCCTGATGTGTCTTCTCTAATTAGAAAACTCCCCCTTTTCCAGTGAGAGATGATATTTTAAGAAACTTTTTATGATATTTAATTCTGTCTTGAGAGAAAACTCTTGGCCTTTTTTCATCTTGGAAAAGGACGTGGGAGCACAAAAGGGGTCTCAGGGCCAGGGAATCGGGAAGATCTGTTTTGGAGACACCATGGCCATGGGCAGCAGAGGAGGGACAGCAGTTAATGTGGATTTTGGAGAGGGAAACCAAACTGCTCCCCCAGAATTGTTGCATGGCAGGAAAACAAGCAGAGAAAGACAGCATGCAGGGAAAATGGGCAGGAGCTGAACTTCACATCAAGACAGAGTCCATAGCTATGGTGGGAAGGCTGGTGGATGTGCTCTCAGATCCTTATTCCTTGTACTGTCCATAACTGACGTGCTGTGATGCCCGCAGCATCCCAAATCCAAAACTTAAACACTCTAAGTATTCCTGGATCCTGATCCTCATTCAGACTAAAGCCTCCTTACACACACCCTGCTCTCCCAGCTTAAAGTGTGAGAACAAGCCAGTTTCAGCCCCTGCTGGGAGCCCCTGTGTTCCCTGCACATCTGCTCCCATTCCTGCCCTGTACATCCCATTCCCAGTGTCCCCTCTTGGGTAGGATGGTGACAGTGATTCTGCAGTGCCATGGGCTGGAAAGGAGACAGGGAGCAGAGCCTCCATTTGTTGAAGTGTATTTTTAGGAGCACCTGCTGGGATTAGGGTGTGGTTCTGGGTGTTGATGCTTCGTGCTCCTTCCGTGGTGTGGGGCTGGGGCAGGCAGCCTTGATGGCCTCTGCTGTGGCCTGATGGGCCATGGGACACAGAGGGATGTTAGGTTTGGCTGGGAGGTATTTTCTTGTGTTCATAGGCTGTAATAACTGGTACCTGCATCGGGTCACAATTTCACTGTGCTGATAACAGAGTCTTCGGGGAGGATTGCTTGATGCTGTACATGAACCCCCTTCCCCTCAGGAAGTGTGACCACATCTTTCCCCTCCAGGCAGTGGTGGGGTGCATGGCAGTCTGGCACAGAGCTGGCTCAGCCCTCGTCTTGCGGCTTCATCCCAGTTAGGAGGTGGAGGTGAAGAGGAAGGTCAGTGCCATGGAACAGGAGGTCCTGCTCTGCCCAACCCCCCCTCAAACAGGAGCCAGTGTGGGCACATCCTCTGTCACCAAACACCTGAGAAGGGGCTCTGCCAGGTGGAGCTGCAGCCACAGGGCAGCCCAAGCACCCCTTTTTTGTTAAACTCTTCCCCGGGGTAAACACGGTCCGGCTGTGCTCGGGTCCTGTCCTCAGGACTGGAGTCAAGAGCTATACATTGTGTTATGTGAGCCAGCACATGAATGTAAACAGCAGGCTCCAAAACAGTGGCAGGAGAATTAACTGATGCTATATGCTGCTGCTTCATGTTTTCTTTGGAGTTGAGGAATAGGTTTTGGAGAGATTTTCCTCCCCATTTTCTACTCGTGCCCTTGGACACAGCTCTGTTATCCCCAGCTGACTTGCCTAAGCCTATAATCCCTGGTGCTCAAGAGAGTGAGAAGAAAATAGGATTCAGAGTCCAAATGCCTCATGTGTCGGCCTCTCGAAGATTCCTACCATCTGCTCTGGCCACCAAGCAAAGGGACTGAGCTCATTTTGTATCCTGTCATGTAGTGCTGTTGTGCATGAGAAGCTGGAAGGGCCAGGAGGGATCTGTCTGTCACGAGTTTGGCCCGAGGGCCTGGGAGTGCTGCCCACCCCCAGGGAGAGCTGCCCCCAGGCACTGCCGTGTCTGAAAAGCACCTGTGCCTCTCCCCACAGAAACCTGACAGGCAGATCCTGTGTTCCCACCTCAAGGAGAGACCTTGCTGGTTGAAAGCATTCATCCTGCATGCTTGGAGCTGAAAACGTGCCAGCAATCATTCTGCTGTTCGAGGTCAAGATAACAAATCACCCGGCACATTTACTCAGAGCAGCCACTGACATGCAAAGAAAGGGCCTCCAAGATCATACCCAGCCAGAGCGCAGAAGCATCCTGATCTGCCAGGGGCACCGTGTTTGCTCCTCTGAGCAATGCCAGTGGCTGTCATTCCCTAGGAATGCCCAGCCAGGAAAATCCAGCTGCTTTCCTACCCTGTGTGTTTCCACATCGCTCACAAGCCGTCAAGCTGCAGCACTAAGGGTGGATCCCCATTGTTTTTGACAATCCGTGTTGGTTTCCATGCTTAGGTACAACCTGTAAGCAGCTGTTGGCACGGAAGAAACGCTTATTTATTGTTAGCTGAGATGAAATCCTCTTGCCAGTGGAGTCAGTTGCTGCCTTATATTGCAGCAGAAGATGAATTCACAGTCTTAATTTAAGAGGCTGTCACATACCTGGGCTCGGAGCAGCCAGTTCTTCCCACAGCCTGCAAATCCAGCCATCACTGCTGGGGGCTAATGCAGCAGGGTTATGACTCCTCCAGATGCTTTCCAGCATCACAGCACAATTCCAGGGGACAAGCAGCACCACAAGGCTGGATTCACCGATCCCAGGCTGCGAGTCAGGGGCAGCCAGGGGCAGGGATCGTGCCCAGGGATGTACCTGTGCTGCTCTCCAGCACCAGTTTGGTGGAAAATGGGCTCCAGCCACACTCCCCGGGGAAAAAGAGCAGCCAGTTTATACCTGGGCTGAGGTGCTGGGTTTGTGAGCTGGACACCTCTGCTACAGCTGGCATCATCTCACTCCCACCAGCAGCCATAAGCCCTGTTCCTTATTTTGCCACTAAATCAAAGATTTTTCTTGTGGAAATGTGGCCTTATAAACACTGTTCAGTCACTTCATCATATTTTGTTGGATAAGTTAAATTAATTGACCTACTTTAATCTCTCGCTAAAACATGCCCTTTAGACACGATGTTTTTCTGAAGCTTGTTTCAGAACCCTTTCATTTTTTCATTTTTCAGTTTCTTAAAAGAAACTCATTAGGCTAAAAATGGGAAGACTCTCCCAGTGCGTTCTTATCAATGTCATAAACAGATAACTTTGACACCATTCTCAGTGTCACCCAGCCTCTACAGGCCAGATTGCATTCCCACATGGAGCCAGAGCATCACTCCGGCAATATTTGCTGATGTTGACAGCAGAGACCCCCAAAGTCACTTTTAAGGCTATGGCTTCCCAGGGTACAATGCATTGTCCTGCCCATCAAGTCTTCATCTTCCTGCTTGAAAGTAAAAAATTATCTGGTTTCAGTCCAGGGAAGGGAATGGAGCTGGGGAAGGGGCTGGAGAGTCAGTCATAGGAGGAGCAGCTGAGGGAGCTGGGAAAGGGGCTCAGCCTGGAGCAAAGGAGGCTCCGGGGGGACCTTGTGGCTCTGCACAACTCCCTGACAGGAGGGGGCAGCCGGGGGGGGTCGGGCTCTGCTCCCAGGGAACAGGGACAGGAGGGGAGGGAATGGCCTCAGGCTGGGCCAGGGGAGGCTCAGGGTGGACAGCAGCAGGAATTTCTTCACTGAAGAAGTAGTTAAACATTGTCAGGGGCTGCCCAGGGAGGTTTGGAGTGCCCATCCCTGGAGGTGTCCAAGGAAGGGCTGGAGGTGGCACTCAGTGCTCTGGGCTGGGGACAAGGTGGGGATGGGGCACAGCTTGGACTCCATGATGTTGAAGAGCTTTTCCAACCTCAGTGATTCTGTGATTCTGTATCCAAATGCACGCTCTGTAATGCCCAGCTAACCCAACCCTCAGTTATCTCCACCTTTCAAACGCTGCGAGCACTAAACACTGATGTATTTCTGTTACAACACATTCCTTCAGCTTTGAAAACCACAACAGCAAATATTTTTCCGCAACAAGAAGCATTTTCCCCAGATGACCATTAAAGAGCTGGTGTTGTGTGGGGTTTAGAGCAGGACAGCAATGTACCTGTCCCCAGAAACTCCTGCAGCACCCTCAGAGGATGACTGTTAGCAGACACGTTTCAGGGTCTGGCTGTTGGGCAGACTTAGATCCACTTAGCAGTGCAAATGTCATTTTTGGTCAATGAGAATTTCAAGAACAAAATATCACCAAGTTCCAGCCTTTAGGGAAGGCCAGGGTGTTTACAGAGCAAAGTCCATCAAATTATCTATTGAATTCATGCCTTAAGAGCAGAAACAGCCTTTGATTGTCTCTGAGTAGTCTTGTATCAGCTTGCCACAATTTCAGCTGGGACTGATGTCAAGTTAAGAGGCTGACAGTTTATTCTATGCTCTGTAAATATTTGTACACTGTTGGCCTTTTCCAGTCCTTTGGAACAATATTCCAACTTTTGTTAAAAATAAACATGAAAGGGGCGGAGCTCGAGGACCAATTCTTTATGAGCTCTTGTGTGCTGATTTTCAGGTCCCAGCCATTTGTAGGGGAGACTCTGCTTTCCATGTCTCAGCTCCCCAGCCTGTGACACTGGACAGTAGTGGCATGAGAGGCTGCTGCTTCCAGCATGAAAATGCCACCTCAGGGTGTGGGCAATAGTAAGGATCCAGCACATGAAGCCCTGCTGCAGCTGAGAATCCTGACCCAAGGCACCTCTTCACACTCTCAGGTTACTTTTCAAGTCTCAGCTTTCACAAAGAGGCTGCCAAGAGCTGAGTGCTGCAGCCTGGGTTGGCATCAGACAAGGGAGAGGATAGGTGGGAGCCCACAGAAGGTTGGCCAGAACGTGGACAGGGTAGGAGGAACATCATGAGGGATGGGGTGAAGGATGTGAGAGCTCTGGGGTGGGCAGGAGGAAAGCTTGGCCCCCAAAGCGATCAGAATTCAGAACTGAGCTTTTCCCAGCTTTGTCATTGCTGGTTAGGATTTCATGCCAAATGCAGAACTCCTGTTCTGCACAAAGGCTGAGCAAGCCTGGGAAGCTAAGGAGGCATTCCATCCGTCTGGCATACGGGGTCTTCCTCAAGTGCTGAGTTTGCCAGATTAGCCAGAAGAACGTGGGAATTCATATCCTTTTCTTCCCCACTGCTTGTTTATGGACACTGTAATGTCCCCAGGTAGTCAAGCTTGCACCAAATCTATTGGAACAACCCAAAGATGCAAGAGGAAAAGTGGAATGTTCTGTTCTGTAGCAAGAGTCCTCCTCTGCCACGGACACCAGGACAGCAATCCCAGCTGAGGAGGGTGGGAGCTGCTCCAGGAGGTCGGTGCTTCCCTGCAGAGGGCCTGGTTGTCTTGTGGGGTCAAGGTGCTCACAGGCCACCCCTTGTAAGGCACAAACCCTGGCCACAAGAGAACAGGGTACCTGGGGGAGCATGGACACCTTGTAGAGACCCGTGAGTCAGGGACTGGCTTGGATATGGGAGACTCCTCTTAGTTTTCTCTTGGCTTTCGCTGCAGAGCAAACCCGAGAGAGCCACCACTGTGTCTTCCAGCCTCATCTCTGTGTTTGTCACCTCTGACCCCGGCAGGGCCATGCAGGGTGAATGTGAGCACTGTGCTGCAGCTGGGGACGTCCTTCCTGCCCAGGCACAGAGGTGCTGACAGCATTCCCAGCACAGGCACAGAGCACAGGCTCTGCCTGGCTGCAAAAGACTGACAGGGAATGAGGACAGGAAGGCAGGCATGCGTCAAACCCCAGGGAAACACTGAGCAAATAGCTGAAGAGCCTGGTACTATTATTCATTATTTTTCTGGTGTTATAGAGTGGCACGAGGTTAAAATAACACACTCAAGTAAAGAAAGAAATGACCTACGAGATACCAAAGCAAAACACATAGAAAGAACAAGCATCTTTTGCTCTAAGTCATCCAAAGGAGGCTTGATGGGGGAACCCTCCTCAGCTGCATCTCCCCAGGGGTTTCATGCAGCCCTGCTCTGGCTTTAACACGTGCAAAGCCAGATGCAGGCATAAAACCACGCAAGTTTTCCAGGTGTGGGCAGGAAGGCAGGCAGGCAGCTGGGCTTGGAGGAGAGGAGGGGACCAAGCACAGAGCCAGACACTGAGAGAGGAGACGTTTCAGGGAGAGCTGATTTTTGGTGCCCTGCACGGTCATTCATCCCGTTTGCTGGGTCTTGTCAGGGCTCTGAGACATCGCAGGACAAGGCTCGCTGCAGAGGCTGCTCTCTGCTCTGGGAGCCCTCAGATGCTGCGAGCCAGAGACCCAGTGCCGTGAGGGCAGTGCTGCTGGGAGAGGCAGCTCCTTCTGCCGAGGATTTATGAGATGTCTGAGGCGTCAACAGCCCCCCACCCTTGGCACTGCGAGGCATGGGCCGCGCAGCTTGTGCCGTAAATCCGGGCTGCCTTCCCAACCCGGTACAGCTGGATCCAGTCCTGGGTGTGTGTGATCCACAGCCAGGGCCAGCACATTTCCAGCGAGAGGCAGATGGGAGAGCAGGGGGACAAACACGCCGGGCATGGTTGCAGTTGTTGTGGACGGCCCGTGTGGGGACTGCGGTCACGTTCCGTCAGAGGCAGGACACAGCGGCAGGTTCATCCCCCAGCAGGGATGGCCGTGCCGTGCTCTGTGCCTGGCAGTGCCAGGGAGGCTTTCCCAGGGACACATTCCAGTCTCCTGGGTCACGGCAGCTCCCTTGGATGCTGTTTTGTAAAAGCCCCAAGCGGATCTATGACAAAGTGCAGCCTGAAAAAGAGCAGTGAAACTCTCGCTCGCTTGCAGCCAGTGGGATTTCTGCCTCCCGTTGCCATGGGGTGAGGGTTTCTCACAGCCTCCCCCACTTCCCCCTTGGCTGTGGTGTCAGTGGGCACAGAAAGGTGCCAGCCCTTGGGGTACACGGTAATTTGGGGTGCATAAAGGCCCCACATAGACGAGACCGGATGGAAAAACTGCAAGCAGCCATTCTCCAAATGCTCCCTTCTGGAACCAAGAAGGTTGCAACAGCACAAGCTGCAGAGCTGGGAAATGCCAGGGTGCATCTTCCAGTGCAGAAAGGTACCGATGGTGGGAAAGTTCCCATGGCCACTGGAGAAGCCAGTCCAGAAGGACTGGGGTGGGGGGCAGGATGGGAAATCACTGACTCTGAGGTTGGACAGTGGCTTCAGTTCCCTGTGGTGCTTATTCCTCCAGCACGTCCATCTGCTCCTGGTGCCGGGGATGGTCGGGTGGCTGTGCTGTGCCCGTGCTGGCCCCTCCATGGCTCCCTGCAGGGCTGACCCCAGCACAGCCCTGTCCCACCACAGAGCACAGCCCAGCTCTCAGAAGGGGGTGGGCAGCGGTGTCCCCTCACTGACCTCAGCTCCCTCCAGAGAAAAATAACTCTGCCACAGGACCCGAGCGCTCCCTGCCAGCGCTGTCACGGGTCTGCTCCCCGTGTCACAGCTCTCCGTGTCACATGCATTGCAGGGCTGTCTGCAGAGCTGAAATGCTCCCCTGTCCTCTTTATCCTTTTCCCCAAGGTAGGCAATAATTCTTTTGTCTCATTCCTGGATGGAAAGTCTTCTCCTGATGTATAAGATGAGGTGTAACTTCCACAAACCCTCCTTTCGTTAGCAGGAAATATCTCCCTGTCTCAAAATCTCCTTAGCTGGATGATCATTTATCTTTGGGTTTCCACTGGGTTCATGTTTCCTGTTTTCTTCTTCCAGATTGTGATCCCTAACTGGAGATATTTTACAGCTCTGCTTTGCTTTCCACATATCACTGCAGAGATAATCTCTGAGCAGACAGTTTCTTTTTCCTTGGAAGTTATTGGGGAAAAAAAAAAGTAACTGAGCTATCAAAACACGAGTGTGTCTTTGAAACCAAAAATGCTCCTCTCTGGCCGTGCATCCTCCTGGCCCCAGCGCATCACCCAGTAATTAAGATTCCTGCCTTTCCATGTATTTGCTTTCTCTCTGCTTCTCCTTTAAATTCCCAGGAGCCTTCTGGCAGCGCAGGCAGTGCCGATCCCGTTTTACCAGCACAGAATGCCTTACACTTGGTTTTGTTGATTGCTTTAATCTAAACTAAGTCATTCACCCAGAAAGTTCAAGGCTCTGGAAAGGTGACGCTTTGGGCCCCGTCCCAGGTGAATGTTCCCGTTCCCTGCCAGCTCTCAGACGGGTAACGACTTCCCAGCTCCACAGGCCCAGCACCGCTGGAGTCAACTGTTATAAACCTGCCACGGGGGATGAGAGCTCATGAAAGGAAAAGGAGCCTCTTTATTGTCTGTCTGCTTGCCTGCCTTTGGTGCTGCTTCCTGTCAGTGCCGTTACCCCTGGGCTCCCACGCGAGATGTGCGGCAGCAGCACAGAAATGCTCCTACAGCAGCATAGAAATGCTCCTACAGCAGCACAGAAATGTTCCTACAGCAGCACAGAAATGTTCCTATAGCAGCACAGAATGCTCCTACAGCAGCACAGAAATGTTCCTACAGCAGCACAGAAATGTTCCTACAGCAGCACAGAAATGCTCCCACAGCAGCACAGAAATGTTCCTACAGCAGCACAGAAATGTTCCTACAGCAGCACAGAATGCTCCTATAGCAGCCCAGAACTGCTCCCACAGCAGCACAGAACTGCTCCTACAGCAGCACAGAA
>VZRS01011266.1:92984-169390 GCA_013398055.1 Ifrita kowaldi
AATGCTCCTACAGTATCACAGAATGCTCCTACAGCAGCACAGAATGCTCCTACAGCAGCACAGAATGTTCCTACAGTATCACAGAATGCTCCTACAGCAGCACAGAAATGTTCCTACAGTATCACAGAATGCTCCTACAGCAGCACAGAAATGTTCCCACAGCAGCACAGAAATGCTCCCACAGCATCACAGAATGTTCCCACAGCAGCACAGAAATGCTCCTACAGCAGCACAGAAATGTTCCTACAGCAGCACAGAATGCTCCTACAGCAGCTGGGCCCAGCCCATGGCACTCAGCCCTGTCACTGCCCCATCACAGCCAGCCTCAGGGACCTCCTCCTCCTCTATTTTGATTTCTCAGACATCAAGTGGAGACAAATTTCCTGGTGACACCTCTCCAGGAGGCAAGTCATGAGACACAGAAAGTTGTAGTGCAGGACAGCTGGTGGTATTTTTCTAGAAGCTGAACTCAGCTGCTGTGGCTGTGAGGTCTTTTCACTGCTTTTCCATCTACTGCTGCAGAGATCATATCCGAGTGGGAGGTTTCTTCAGATTTCCATATTTTTCCCTAGAAAGTACCAGGGTGGCTGGCGGCGAAGGTGGGGCATGTGAGAAGGAAGGGAAGTGGGAGAAATCTGGTGTCAGATTATCTTTCCAAAATGAAAACCTTTTCTTTCGATAGTTGTGCTCCAACCCCAGCTCCTGGGCATGTTTACATCTCTGCTGTTGGAGATGGAGCAGCAGGATCCTGGTGTTGAGAACCAGTTCAGGGTACTTTAGATGCTGGACTCACAATTTCAAAGAACTAGAGAGCTTCACATGGTGCTGAAAGCATCTCACAGCACCTTTCTGGGAGCAGCTTAAGATATTTTACAGTCCAGGAATGGCTTTCATGAGCACCTGTGGTGCAGTGTTTTGGAGCTCCCTGCAAAGCTGTTCTACACGTGCAGAACCTGGGCTGGGACATCTCCAAGAGCTGAACCCTTCCCGTGGCAGCCCCAACGCTAACACGCTGCCTGTCCCAACATCCCACCAGGCTGTTCCCAGGCAGTGTGGCCCCAGTTGCTCTTGCAGGCACTGGATGGAACCAGTGTTCCCCAGTGACCCCCACCACCTCCTGAACTGGTGCTAGACCCCACCACAATCTGTGTTTCTCCACTGTCCCACTGCATGGAGGCAGCAGCAGGGACAGGGGTGCTGGTGACTACTCCTCCTCAATTCCAGCAGGATGGAGAGGTGCAACCCCAGTGCTCACCCCCGTGTGCCCCTCCAGTTCCATCTCCCCAGTGCCCTGGACCATGCAACGAGCACACCACAGCTCCACAACGGAGCCAGGAGCACCCCTGGCCCGTGGGCACCCTCAGGGTGCACCCCTGAGCTGAGGCCCGCGTGGGGCGGGTCTGGCAGAGGGCACAGCACATGCAGACAGTGCTGTGGAGCAGAGCCCCAAATTCTTGGCAGGACTGGCTTACACCTCCTCCATGGTCATAGTCCTGCTGCAGAGCTGGAGCTGAAATTTCCACACATGGTACTTGTCGGCCTTGGGGAGCGTCTCTGCCGCCCGTCACGTAACTGCTTGCCTGGAGGAATGTGCTGGTGTTTCTTTGGGGGATTACTGGGTCTTTCCTGTCCTGTTTTTCCTTGGAAAAGCCCTTTCTGTCTGCAGGGCCCGGGCAGGATCTCTGGGCTGTGTAAAGCCCTGCAGCACACGGCACAGGCAGGGCCCTTTCCTGTCTGTGGGGACAGAGGGGACGAGCATCTTGGCTCTGCAGAGCAGCTCCAGTGGCTGCTGCTGCTGGCAAAGCCTCCTGCTCATGGTGTGTGACCTGTCCAGGAGGGCAGACTGACCACAGAGCAGCACCTGGGACACGGGTGTGGGACAGGGAAGCACAGGGAGGCTGTCACCCATCCCCTGAGCTCCTCTTTGGGCCCAGGAGGTGGCCCTTGGCTCCCTGTGTGCCCACCACAGCTCCCCTCCTCCAGGAACCCGGTGCCTAAAGCTGCTTGGCTTGGTGGTTGAGCTGGGCTCTGCTCATCATGGGATGTCCCCACACCTCGTGTATATTGAAGTATAGCTGGGGATGTACTCCTGGCATGCTGCAGAGGGATAGCCTGGAAGTTCAGAGTTAGGCCATCATACAGTGGCTTTAGGCTTTGTGTTTAAGATCATCTTCTAGAGAATTTCTTTTCTAATGAAAATAGCAGGAAGCACAAGAGCCACCCTCTTATCTGGAAGTAAGAGATGTTTCCATGGTCCCCCTGATCTGGCTGCGTCTCTGGAGCTCCACTGGCTCGGATGTGTGGCATCACTGTGTCCACAGGGCCCAGCATCCATGGGGAGGAGCAGGAGGGGTCAGCAATTCAAAATTTTGGAGCAAATCAGAGCATGCACAGGGAGCAGGGCCTGCCCGGGACACTGCGGCTGCTGCTGCAGACCAGAAGGTCTGAGAGACACAAACATTTTCTGAAACAGCATTTCCTCTTATTGATTTCCTCCAGTCACCAAGGATGACTCTTCCCAGAAGCAAATCCTTCATCTAAGCTATCGCTGCATAAAATCCCCTGGAGGGTCAGCTGCTATCGCTCCATTTATCCAGGCTGCTCCCAACCAGCACACTTGTGAGTGGATCTGCTTTCTGAGACCAGCACAGAGCTCCTGCCCCTGAAAATCCCCCGCACGCGGCTGTGGTCAGACAGACTGCAGGACAGCACAGCCCTGGCAGCAGTGAAGACTCTCACTGAAGAGGTTAAAGAGTTACCTTGAGCTGGGATCTGTATTTTGTTAAATTATTTGAAAGAACAGCATCTCCGCTGTTTCCTTCCCCAGCATGCAGAAGAAAAATGACTGTATTATGGTTGTGTCTAGCGTAGTGCTTGGCACCAGGCCAGCAGGATTTACAATGGCTGGGTGAAAAGTCTGCAGGGAAGGCAGTTCGTTTTGCTGTGGACAGTCCTTACAGGGTCTGCAAGGACCAATCTCACAGCACAGCAGGGGCCCATGGAAGCGCCAAGAGGAGCCCTGGCAGCAGAGAGCTGCTGGAGAAGCCATTTGTTCTGTCCATGAAACGTGAGGTCAGCAGGACCCACTGCCTCCTGCCAAGGGTGATAAGAGGGGGAAGGCAACAGAGTAAGGCAGGCTTTGTCTATTCTGCATAAAAGATCAATTTTATTGCAGCTCTTTAGCATAAGATTTTTCATGCTGAACTTTTCTGGCTGGAAAAACCACGTCTCTGATTCAGAACCATTTTCAGAAAGAAACACCTGGCCTCACTGCCTGGAGGGGAGGAAGCAGCTGAATATTGATTTCCAATATTCGGTATTAAACTCACATTCATCCTGAATGAGATTTTACTCTAGAGGCGAGTACAGCTGCCAGGATGGGCAGGTCTCTGTCCTGCTCTGCTTCCCATCACAGCAGGTACTGAGAACGTTCCTGCTCTGCTGGAATGCTGTGTCCTGCCTCATTTGCTGTCCTCTGCTCACCAGAGAGAGCTCAGGCAGTGAAGGGCACTGAAGCCCTCTCCATAGCAGCTCCTTTTGTGATTGCAGCAGTTCTGGGCAGGACAGGAGTCACAGAGAGTTGGCAGAGAAAGCAAGGAGGTGGAAGAGATCATTGATCTGGTTTGTTGGTTTGCTCTGATCAGGTTGTCCAATGGCTGGGGCTGGAAGAGAGCTGTGTGCCCAGGTGGGTTTCAGACTGTAAGGGACAGGTGAATTGCTTCTCTGAGGAAGGCCCTGGCTTTGGGGTCAGACTGGCTCTGGGTGTTCATGGCCTCAGCTGGTAACTGCAGGCAGAGACCTCAGGCATGGATATTGTGGACATTCCCAAACATTCATGGATATCACTGTCCTCACAGCAATTATCAGACCTCACAGGCACCACTCAATGCACTGAGGTGCTCTGTGCCCTGAGCAGCAGCACTGGGCCCTGCACAAGGGCAGGGTCCCACCTCAGGCTGAGCACATCCTCTCTTTGACCAGGGTGAGATCTGGCTGCCTGCATCTTCAGCTGAACTGGCCAAACCATCCCTGAGGTCCATGAACCTTCTGGCCAAAGCCTTCCCCTCTGGTGAGGTAAGGCCCTCAGCTGGACACCTGGGCAACTGGGACACGCTTGCCCCACGTCCTGGCCAGCAGGTTTCACATCCTGGAGGATCATTACAGCTGAGTGGTGTCCCTTCAGGAGGCACTGTGGGCTTGCTTTCCCAGGACGGGCTGTAGCAGATCCGTACCTGACAGTGGCAGCAGATCCACAGGTTTCCTGTGACGAGGGGCTGAGCAGGCTCTGATGACTGACCAGGGACAGCCATTCGCCCAAAAAGGTTTTTAGCAGTAGCCAGGCATCTTATAAACTGCTTTTCTGGTTAGCAAGGAGATAGATTTTAAAAACTGAAAGAGAGAATTATTCTGGGAAACCACTCTGGAAAATGTGTAGTAAAGATGAATCCCTATGGACTGAGTTACACCAGGGGTACAATGCTGCTGCTCCCCCTTGTAGGCCAATGTCAGAGGAGCTGTCCTAAACCCACAGGCCAGGCCCTTGCAGTCAGGCCCTTTGTCCCCACGCAATGTGAACAGGTTCTGGCTCTGTGCATGGAGGCAGTTGTCCCCTGGTCAGCAGAACCTGGCCGTTCTGTATGTGAACTGCTGTCCTGCCTGTCATGGCCAGGGACAGGGACCCAGGGAAAGGCTGGAGCTGTGCCTGGGCTGGAGATCAGGGAAAGGCTCTTCGCCCAGAGGGTGCTGGGCACTGCCCAGGCTCCCCAGGGAATGGGCACGGCCCCGAGGCTGCCAGAGCTCCAGGAGCGTTTGGACAGCGCTGCCAGGGATGCCCAGGGTGGGGTTGCTGGGGGGTCTGTGCAGGGCCAGGGTTGGACTGGGTGATCCCTGTGGGGCCCTTCCAGCTCTCCCCACAGGACACTGTGATTGCCTGTAGGGAAGACAGGCTGGTGATCTCTCCTTGCACATGGGGTCTTACCTCCATTGGTGCTCCCCATCCCTGGGTGCAGGAAGAGGGAATGGCCAAAGTCAGCTCTGCTGGGGCTTAGCAGAGGGAGAAGGGAGCAGGCGTCGGGGCTCAGCTGTGTTGGTGAGTGTCTGCCTGAGCATGCAGCTGCCTAAATCCCAGAGATTACTCACAGCAACCTCAGCACAAGAGTTACTGCTGAAGGAAAAACTTCAATGTCAAGAGCATGAGTAATAACCAAGCTGGCACTTAACGGTTCAAACAGAAGATAAGAGCTAGGGCTGGATTCTCAGAGAGCCCGTTTTATCTCTTTTATATATGTCACAACTGAAGAAATGAAGAATATAAAAGTTATTTATTAGCGTTTCGTTCCTGCAGTACTTTTATCATGTTGAGTGTGCATTGACCCCACGGTACCACAGAACTGGAGAAGGGATTAACAGATTAAGGGAATCCTCTATCTCAGTAGGACCAGATTTGGGGGTGATCTTCACCCTCTGACCCCTTCACAGCTCTTCCCTGCTCGCTGGGAAGGCTGCGGTGCTACTCCTGCCCAGCTCCAAGCCTTCCCCTCAGGGTGAAGAACACATTTTGACCCTCGAGGCAGGCAGCTGGTGGTGATCTGGTGCAGGCACTTGCACTGGCCCAGGGGCCAGATCTGCTTGTTGGGAGAGCCCATCACCAGGCTGCTCTTTCCCCACTCCTGCAACGCCAGCCGGAGTGCTCGGAGGTCCTGCCGAGTGGACATGGTGCAAGAAGCAGCTGGAGCAGCCTGGTACTAACAACAGAGGCACGGGAAGGTGAGAGAACTGGAAGGGCTGGAGAAACGAAATTTAGCCAGGAAAATGTAAGATCTCTGTGAAAATACCTAAGGTAGGGAAGAAAACAGGAGAAAGGAGGAGGGAAGCAACAAACTTCAGTAAGTACAAAATATATCTCAAGTTTCCTTGATTGTGTGATACGGATCTTGGCAATGCTGTGTGTGCTGTCCTTGGCTGAAAAATCATCCTCCCATCCTAGCTGTGAATGAGGTGGCTCCAAAGTGGCAATCCCTGGCTGGGGAGAGCAGATTCTGGTGCAGGGCTCGGCAGTGCCTAGGATTGAGCGCGGCAGGAAAAGCTGAGTTGTGCTCAAACAGGCTGAGATTGGTGCAGAAACACAAAGCCTGGAGCGTTTTGAAACATGGCATGTCGGGCTGAGCTAAACAGCAATGAAAGGTGCAGCACTCCCAGTCTACACAGACCATCAGGGTGTTTACGTGGCGCAGGCAGAGGGATTGCTCGGGGGCTGCAGGCGCAGGAAAGGTCAATAATTAATTATTGAACAGATGGGACAGTTTTGCCTGCATCTTCCTATAATTTGACCGTGGCCAGGTGGTGACTGTCTTGAATCTGTCTGTGATCTGCAGTTAGTGTCTGTCACTGAATAATTCTTGACCCTTGAAACATTTGCATGCTGTAAATGTATGAGAAATCCAAGCCTGTGCCCTTTGACAGCGCTCCAGGTAGGTCCATGCACTCTGTCTGGTCTCACAGGCTGGGAGGGAAGCAGAGGATTTCAGGTCTCAGACAGGATGTGTGTGATACACCCTCACAGAGTGAATTTTAAATATTATAGTTCAGTCCACCAGCTGCAGTGTGGATGTTTAAGCTCAGAGATCACTTTTCTTAATTATTCCTGTTAGCAGTGTCCCTGTTCTGGCTCATTTAAGGAAACCAAGTGAGAAATGGGTAGGAGTAGGGTGCTGGGGTAGGTGTAGGTCTGCTTGAACATCTCAGTGGGCATCAGGGAGTGCTTAGGAGAACCTTCATGTGCCGAGAACAATCCAAGTACTGTGATGCTCCTGGTCAAAATCACATGTGTTTGTTATTCTGACTACCAGGACAAAGTCCAGCTGGAAGATGGAAGGGCCTTCCAGGAAAGAAGGATCATCACAGGATGGGCAAAGGGCTGGCAAATGCAGTTCTGGGTGCAGGCCTCTCTGGGCTGATCTGGGCAGTGCTCTCAATGGCACTTTAGAGAACTCTGTTTTGACAGCTCTAATTCCTCTGATTCATCTTACACAAAATGTCCTGGATTTTGGCATCAGCATCACCCTTTTCAAAATGCCTGGTACCTCTGAAGTAAACCAAATGTGACTTCAGGGCAATTACAGCTTAAATTTAACATTCAAGATTGAAGTGTGGCTTGTTGTTAATGACAAGCAAGTGAGCAATAATCTTTGTGGTTCAGGTCACTCAACACTTCTCATCTCAAGGGCCTCTTTTCATTTGTCAATAACTTTGATGAATGCTCAGGACCAGGATTCCTCATGCCATGTTTCTGTCTTCTTCTGGATTTGTTTATAACACCACACTGAAATCAGCGAAGTTGCATCAGAGAGGGAGATTAGAGAAAACCAGTTGATTTTTCCCATTTTTTCCAAAATTCTTACGACTTTCATTTTGAGAAGCTCCAGCACATGCAGGCTGTGGAGCAGCACATGACATTTGGCAGAGGTGGTGGTGTGTATGTCAAGATGTGCCTCCTGCTATCCTAGAGAAAAGATGCCCAAATTTGGGAACATGAAAAGTGTTTGAAAAGCCCCGGTTCACACAGACTCAATGGGAACTAGCTGGAGTTTAGCACCTAAAATCTTGCAGGCGTTTGTCTGCACAGGTCGTGCTGCAGCCCTGCTCTGTGGGTTGTTCTCCATGAGCCCTGCTGAGGACAGGCTTGGGAGAGCACCCAGCTCTGGAAAACAACACAGGTTCTGGAGGGCAGAGGAAGAACATGTGAGAAGGATCCTGGGGTGGAAATGGACTCAGGAGGCCAGGTGGAGACGACAGTAAAATATGGGGATCCAGGATTGGTCTGAGAACAAGTGATGCTGGTGGAGAGGTAGAAAAGGAAACAAGGTGACATGAGGCCACTTGGGACATCAGAGCTGGAGGACCTGGAGGATGAGTGAAAAACTGTCCGGAAAAAGGGCAATAGGTCAACAACCAACATAATGTTGGGGGTCACTGTGGATGGGCAGTCCAGGGGATGATGTCCAGTGTCTCTGGTCATGCCTGATGCTCTGGCTCTGTGCTGAAGGCACACAAGGCACTACTGCTTAGTTCTTTGTCATGGAACACATCTCCTGCTGGGCCCCTTGCATGTAGCCATTGCTTTGGCTACTGCTTGGCTAGCTGCAGACTTGTTCCCAAAATTAGGGGAGGAGAATTAGCAGGCTTAAGAGCAGCTGGCTCTCTCTATTCACTGACATAATCTTCGCTGTACCCCATGAGGTGTAAGTGGTTCCAAAAGCTGAAAATTCACAACAAAACTGACACTTTCACAGGAGTGACAGGGAGCCTGGGATCTTGTGTTTCACCAGCAGTGCAGAATATCCCAGGAACAGAATATCCCTCCCTCCCTCCCTGTCCACAGAGACCTCAGCACCTCCCAGAACAGTCCAGGCAGCAGCCGAGGTGGGGCTTTGCCCCCCTGCCATGGCAACTTCACTGTGTCAAGCCTGAGAGGACAGTTTTGTGTCCTGGAGTGAAGGAAGGGCTCAAGGGCTGCCCGCCGTGGCAGCACGGAGAGGGGGAAGCACTCCTGGCTGTGCAGGTTTCCAACAGAGAGGCTGCACTTCGCTGGCTTTTCTGTCTTTGAGAAACAAAACCCCCACTCGTCCACATTCTCATTCCTCAAAAGCCCCCAGCCCTTCGGCAGCTGCATAGCCAGTCTCGCTGCCGCCAGGGGAATCGGGAGGAAGGCTTTGGGCAGCGGCTTTATGAAGCCACAGGGCTGCTGCTTCCGAGCCACTGCCTCCCCTGCGAACGAGCCAGGAACCCTGCCAGGATGATGCTCTTCAAACACAAGCAGGCAGCAACTGCTCCTGCAGTCAGGCACGGAGGGAGTGAGAAAACCCAGCAGCCTCCCGATTGCTGCGCGGCGTTGGCATTTCTAGGAAAGGCAGCCCCTGCTGAGCAGCATATTGCGCTGGGAACATACCTGGCCACGCTGCGCTGCAGCCCTGCGCACCCTGCAGGCTCTGCCGGAGCTCAGCCCGGGGACAGCTCCTGGCACAGCTGCCGGGACTCAGAAGGAGCTCTGTGCGATGCTGAGGGACTTGCTGCAGGCACAGGGGCCCCTGCCGCGGCAGGAGGGCTCGGGCAGGGGCGTGTGACACTCACCACTCTCAGGACAGAGCAGAGGAAGAAGGCAAGCATCGGGTCTGGAAAGCGGGAACACGCTGAGTGCACTGGAGGCTGGGAGAGCCTGTTCCAGCCGGTCTCACCCACACCCTGAGCACAGAGTGGTACTGGGTTACAGCATGGTGTGAATAGGTGGGATACGGGACAGGAGAGGATGATGTGTCCCTTCCCTTCCGTGGGGATGAGCTGTCGGCAGAGATCTGTCATCAGAAGCTGGCGGCCTGTCTGCCCACACAGCAGGCAAAGGGCTGAGATGTCAGCCAGCACACGGCTAGACCATCTCTAGGGCCTTCCCTAGATCTGCCAGGGCTCTGCCTCTACACACCACTCTGACAGGAGAGGTGGGATGGGCAGGAGTCCTCCCGAATAGCAGTCAGGTCAAACAGACAGAGCACAGAGACGTGAAGGGCTGGGGTGTGGCTGTGTGAAGGTGCCTGTCCCCTCAGGTGAGGGTGGGAAGAACAAGGGATCTTGCTGGGAAGAGAAGATGCTGCCCCTGGGCACCTCTAGATCTCCCTGGCACAGACAGGGCTCTCTTGTGCCATCAGCTGTCCACAAGGTCAGCTCTGATGGCACATGGCACTGGCAGAGGGGAGAGGGACCTGCTCTGTCCCACAGCTTGAGTCTGGGGCAGTCTCGGTGGGGCTGACAGGAAAGGGCAGCACAGGTTGTGCTTTGCTCAGAGCAGCAAATAGCAGCATATTCCCAACTCCTACCAGAGCAGCTTCAGCACAAAGGTTTTCACACGCTTGGCAATTTTCAGCTTGCAGCTCACCCAGATGTGGGTGGCATTTAGGTGACCTGCAGGAGGCCCTGTGTTCCCCAGGCTCACAGACAAATACCAGTTTCCTCTTCCAGCTTCTAGAGGTGAACAGGTGACAGGTGTCAGCTGTTCTCTTCTTCTGTTTAGAAGTAGCTGAGCTGATTTTGCTGAGATATCAGCATTTCCAGGGAAACTTAACCCTGACATTTGATTCCTGGCGAAGCTGATAGCTCGCTAAAAAAAAATAATAATACCAATTAAAAAAATCTTATTTGCTTCTAAACACTGAAACTGCACTATTAGCAGATGTTTATTTTCTGCTTCTGTTTTTTATTTTCATAAAAATATTTGCAGAAAATCTTGTTAGGATATTTTCTTAGCATTTCAGCCAGTGCTATCGCTGCTCCAGTGCTCCCTTCCCAGGGAGGGCTCTCACGGGAGGCACAGGGCAGCACTAATGAGGGGCTCGCTGTGCTCCACTGCCTGCAGCAGTCACGCTGAATCTTCCCTTATATGTCAGTCTTCCCAGTGTCTCAACCTTTCCCACCACTTCCATGTTCTTCAGTGTTCGCCTCAAGGCCACCACGCTCAGCTTGCACAGTCCTGTGTGATGCCTGTAGTGATGGAAATGCTGGAGTTCTGCACCGAAATATTTCACAACGCCTCTGTTTCCCACCCTCCTGACACTCTTCTAATCTGTGTGCTGGGAGTGTTCCGTCTCCAGCTTCAGGGCCCATCTTTAGTGGGTGTCTTTAGGTCCCAGCAGGGAGCAGATGCTCTTGATTCCTGTTGTCACCAACGGATGGGAGAGCCCCCTGCACATCAGGACATCACAGCCTTCCTGGGGGTGACAGCCTGGCTGTAGCAGCCCATGCTGCCACAGAGTGGGAGAGGCTGAGAACACCTTGCCTTCACAAAGCCTGGAGGACCCAAGAGCATTTCATTGTCAGGGAGCCAGCAGGGAGCACTCCCACCCCAATGCTTCGGACAGCAGCTGGTCCTGGGAGAAGGCAGGAGGGTTGTGAGGAGCCTCCTGAGAGGTGGTTTCACATCTACCTCAGATGTAGGGAAGCTCCCTGGGAAAGGGTTGTGAGGGTGGGACTGTGATCACACTGCCCAGTTACAGGCTGGGAGCCAGGGAAAAGGAGTAGTGATGTGGATACAGAAAGGAAAACAGACCTGGAAGAGCTGCAGGTTCAGATTCTGGGAACTTTCTACAACTTCCAGCCCTCTGCAATCCAGTGAGGGTGAGCAGAGCCACAGGAGCAGCACCCAGACCTTGGGGTAGTGTGGGACCACCCTGGGGAGAGGTGGGTGAGGGGGTCCTGCCCATTACCGCAGTCGCTCCCTCACCTCGTGCACCCACTGCACTCTGCCAGGGCTTTTCCCTGCTTCCTTCAGGTCAGGTGCAAGGTTTCCCAGCTGCAGTTTCCTCCTAGTAAAAAAGGATGCTGGGCAGGCCAGCAAAAGCAAGTGCTGCCCAGTACGGAGGGAAAGCCAACCACAGAGGGAATGGTGGGGCTGAAGAATTCAGTGCTTTCTCTGCTTCAGCTGCTCCTGGAGTGATTAACTTTACTGAAGTGATTAATGCAATTAACTAACTACAAAGGGGGAGAAATGTGGATTGAATAAGAGAAGGATCAGTTTGAGAATGCTTACATAAGTGAAATCCACTTATTTTCGCCTCAGCTGGGTCTGCTGAAATTCTGCTGAATTTGTCTAGATCATCTGGGGAACTGGTGCCATCGCACAGGTGAGCTGAGCCCAGCACTGTCCCACCTCTGTTTCTGCAGGGTTTGGGGCTGTCCGAGCCTTTTTGTGCATGCCCAGGCATCCCGATGTCCCCTGTGTGCCGAGGGCTGCGAGGGAGGAGGCAGAGCCTTCTGCTGCTGGTCCACAGGATGCTGTAAATCTTGGGGAGCTGCTGCTGTGAAGCCCTTCACAGCACCAAGGCTGCTGTCTATTGAGAAAAGCCAATACCCTTCTGTCTGTCAGATGGCACTTAGCCGCCGCTGTTATTCTAGATGAGTGAACACTTGTGTTATATTTTCCAATAGCAAAAACTGGGGTCAGCAGGGTGTCTGCTGTTTTAGCCAAATCCAGATGGGGTTTTCCTATAAACAAGTGCACACAGAATATTTATACAGGCGATGGCACCTGACGCCTTAACACTTAGGCCATCCTATTGAGTAGCCACTCATACTATAAGTCACTTCAGTGCATTAAGTAAATATTTTAATATAGCCATGTCACTGTTTATTATATAATGGCGGGGGCCCAAATCTTGCCTAATGCTTGGTTAAAAAGTCAGTTTACACCATCCTTTACAGTGAATCAAAGAATGCATAAACGGGGCTCTTTTGTTACTCAGAGCTCTGTTTACTTTACTTTTCTGTAAACCTTTCGAAACACTTGCTTATAAGAGCTGATAGAACCCAGATTTTCCCCAGGGGCTGAGGTGTTCATGGTGTCGGGAAGGTACCGCGCAGAGTAATCAATGGAGTTTCCACTGAGCAGCCCCAAGCTCGTCCCTCACTATCTGTCCCCAGTTCTGGTTGGAAACCAGCTCGAGGTGGCACAAAGGCTGTCAGGGAGAGAAGCTCAGCAGCTCCTGCTCCAGCACAGGTATCTCTGACACACCTGGGGCCAGGTGCAGGTGGCAGCAGCACAGAGCAGCATCTTTGGAGGGAGAGGTTCAGCCTGCATCAGGAAAGGGTGTCTGGCTTCTCCTCCAGCTGAGGGACTGTGTGAGGGATGAGGCGACCAGAGGGATGAATTCATCTCTTTTATTTATTGCCTTCTTCCTTCACTTGCCCTTTCAGTCCCTCACTGCCCCTCCCAGTGCACACCACTCTCTGCTTCACCCTGCAGCGTGTTGCTGAGTTCCTTGGGGTCAGGAGCCACGTGTGGGTTTTACCTAAGATCAGGGATCACAGGATCGCCTTGACAACATGAACTAGAGGCTGGGGACTTCAAAGGTCCATCACAGGTTCCGGCTCAGAAGGATTTGGGATGTCACAGAGGATAGTGTGCTCCTCTCAGCCCTGCTCACCCCTGTGTACCCCACACTTCAGTCCTCTGTGTCCAACTCTAGTTCCACTTCTGTCAGGGGAGAAACTTGCCCTGAGCAGGACATCCATGATTCTTGGGAGGCACTAAGGAATGCAAGAGAGTCCCCCACAACAGTGCCCACCAGTCCCAGCTTGCCCTCAGCCCTTCTGGTACTTCTCCCAAGACCCTGGGTCTCAGAACAGCAGCCAAAGCCTCTGCTGGGGTGAGGCTAGGACACGGGAAAAGCCCATCTGTACCAGCCTGGCTTTGCCCTGCAGTGACATGCAGATTGTCCCAGAGAAAGAAAGGCTGGACAGGAAGATGACAGAGATTTGGGAAGGTTGTGCCACCCTGTCCCTAACTCACCAGCTGTCCACGTGCTTGGAAGAGGCCGTGGGCGCTCTGAGCTGGTGCAGAACTGGCACGGAGGGGTTTGGGATGGCGGATTCTCCTGGGGAGGTTTTCAGCTGGTTAAGGGGGTTCAGCTGCACAGGGAGTGGGACGAGCCATGTGCACACCCCTGGAGCTGTTGGCAGGACATGGAGCTGCCTTGCAGGGCTTCCCCTTGCAGACAGACAGGGGGGTTTGCAAAAGGATCGTGGGACAGTGCTGGGCTCAGCTCACCTGTGAAAGGCAGGTGATTGCTGCCAGGGAGGAGACACAGGCCTGGGGGAGAAAATGGGTGATGAATAACAACCGTGCACACCCTGGTGGCCTCTGTGTCCCCCTCTGAGCTCATCCCTGGCTCTGGAACACCACTTTTCCCCACAAAGCTCCATCTGCACCAAGCCCACCACAGCCAGGGGAGGACAGAGCATCGGGGAGGATACAGGATGTGCTGTCACCGGGTCACTCTGAAGGGACAAAGGGACCCTGAAAGAGGAGACAGGAGAGGGCCAGGCTGCAGCAGGCAGCAGGGCTCATGATAGCCCGGGCTGGCTGGCTCTGAACACGGCAGGGTGCTTTGGGCAGGAAGGAAATCCCTCCTCAGGCCAGTTGTTTGTGTGGCTGGGCCGTGAGCACCCACGGGGAGTCCTGATGGTTCTCTCTGGCTGCTCTGTCCAGCATCTGCTTCTGGTTACTCTGCCAGAACAACAAGCCTGTGTGTAATTTTAAAGCATTGGTTCTGGGTCTGATATGAATCAGAAAATCACCCCCCTGTGAGTTTCTAATGTAACCAATGCCCACATCCTCCCCTATGCCATACTGCCAGTGGTTACAGCACTTAGCACCTCGGCTCCCTGGAAGGTGGGATGGGAGCTTTGGGGATAGCCAGACCTGCAGCTTGAGGCTGCAGGTGGGTCCTTGAGCCCTTTTGGATGGGCAAAAGGATGGCAGGAGGGGAAGGGTCTCAGCACCCCAGGAGCAGCACAGGGCACTGAGCTGCCCTCTCAGCTCACTGTGGGCTCTGCTCCCCTCCCAGGGCTCAGCCTGCCCACGGCAGGGCCACAACTTCCTGGGAAACAGCTCAGCTTTGTGCTCCCAGGGGGTGCATGCATGAGCACAGAAACCCACAGTTCCCTCACAGCCCAGCTGAGATTGTGCAGTTCAGCTGGCCTGGGGCGGTGAAGGACTGAGCTACCCTCTTTGAAGACAAAATGCTGCAAGTGATGCTGCAAGGATGAGGGCCAAAATAGGGGCAAGCACAGCTTGCTGAGAGCCATCCAAGGGTGCTGCTCAGCACGGAGCAGCCTGGGCACAAACAGCACCTCTGTCCCCTCCTGCTGGGGGGACCCCACCCCAAACCCAAAGCTGTGCTTTCACACAGTCTGGCCGCTGTGGGCAGCGAGGTGAGCGTGGCACCTGGAGCACCAGCACCTGCCATGGCCCCAGGCAGCTCCCTCAGGTCTGTGAGCACCAGGACAGAGATCACCCTGCCCCTGCAGGCACACTGGGGAGGACAGCAGTGCCAGTCCTGGTGCCCTGCAGCCAGCCACTGGCCCTCAGCCCAGCCTCAGCTTCCTTGTCAGCAGAAGCTTCAACACCCTCACTGACCCTCTCGTCCTGCTGCCAGAAAACCAGTCCCACCAGCAGCACCGGGAGAATGGGTGAGGATGGGCTCTCACCCCGCTGCCTCCCTCCCCTGCCATGTGTGGACCGCAGCAGGAGTGGTGGAGTGTGAATTCTGAATCCCCTGGGTCTCTGGCCCCTGTAACATATTGTTTTCCATTTCCCCCAGGGCAGCCTTGTTCCATTGGATAATTGGGAAGTATTTATCTGTGTCATATTAAGACCCATTTGGGATAATTGTGAAATTGGCAGCCCTGGCCCTCCTTTGTTTAGACCAGGGTATAATTTGGTTAATGTTATTGTTTTTTTTAACTTTGCCACAAGAAGGCGGAAATTTAGATTCCATTATTTAGCAAGTAGCTCTGAGGAATGTCCTTTGGCAGCAGGGACCTGCAGTGGGGCCACAGAGCTCCTCGCAGCCTTGGAGTGTTTGGTGGGCCCATTGAGTCTCAGCCAGGCCTCAAGAGCCCTTGCCACAAATCTCCATCCTTTCCTGATCCATCCGTGTTCCTCCCCCCTGCCTGCTCTCCCCTGTGCCACACACCAGCCTGGAGAGGCTGTCACACTGATTTGTGTGAGACAGGGACTGTGACAATGGCTCCACTGGGGTCAAAAGGCAGGTCAGCCTGGCTGAGCACCTGGTCCCAGCCACAGGGATGTGGCTGGAGGAGAGCACGGAATGCTCAGGGACCCTTCTCACCCTGAGTCTGTTTCTAACCCTCTGCCTCAGAGCCTCCTTGAACCAGGCTGAGCATCTCCATGTTTAATACCTTGTGATTCTTCCCTGAACGTATCTGAATGCCTTTGGGACCATCCAACCCTTCGACATGTGCAGCATCCTGCAGCAGAGAGCTCCACAGTGTAACTTTGGAGTGAGTGAGAAAATATCTGCTTTTGTCTTTTTTAAATCTCAGGTGCTTCCTTGGTTCTCCGCAGTTCCTGTAGTGAGGAATCATTTCTCGTCCATGCTGTTTGGGCCACTCCTGACTGGGCTGTCCTTCAGACCGAGGTTTCCTGCCTCAGCCTTCTCCTTCCAAACTGAGGGTCCCAGCCCATTTCACCTCTATTTGGTCATCGTTGTTGGTCTTTGTGGACTGTTTTTCCCCATAGACTTTACTTTTCATTTGTGTTTTTATCACTTGGCTACCAGTATCAGAATATCCTTCTGTAGCTTTCCATATGAGGCATTTTTGCCGTGGAATCGTAGAACCACAGAATGGTTTGGGTTGAATAATATAATCACAGGGAGTGCTGGCTTGGTGAGACCTCTGAGTATGGGCTGATCAGTCATTTGCACAGATATTTTCCAAAATTCCCAGCTCTCTTGGACAACATGATGGACAGGAGCTCAGAGTTTTACTCCCAGTGACACCGATGTGCCCCTCTCTGTTGCAGTGTGTGATGTGGGGAGGGCTTTGCTGGCTCTAAAGGTGGTCAGGGCTATGTTAAATACTCTTTGGAGCAAAGAAACAATCTTTTTCCAAGTTTCTGTGAATGAAGAGGCTTCAGACAAAACGGGGGCTGAACAGGGTTGAACACCCTAGAATAATCCCTGGAAGTGGAACTGTGTCTCAGCTAATGCTACACCCTATTATTTTCCACCACTTGAATCTTCTTTCTATGAAAAAATGGAGGAGAAATCCTTCCTGCTCGAAACAGCTCCGTGGGAGGGGGCTGAGGCCAGAGCTGAGAACAGCCCCTACCCCTCATCATGCAGCCCAGGCTGGAAGCCAGGAGCTGTCCTGGAGGAAGACAGCTGCCACTTCCCATCACTGGGTTCTTCATTGCTGTCTAAGGCCACGCAGCCTCTGGGCAGCTTGGAGAAGATATCAGGGCTGAGAATTTGGAGGCTGGGAAGGAGATTCTAGCCTAAAACGCCTGGGGGTGCAAACAGCTGGCAAAGCTCTCGGAGCGTGGGGATCACACTGTGACCAAACACGGGGCGGGTTTGCCTCAAGTGAAGATTTTATGGCTCACGCAGCTCTGTTCACTGGGTCCTGGCACTGACCCCGCGCAGGGGCTGCACAAGAAGCTGCACGGGATAACTTGTCGCTGAAGGGGCGATCCAGGATTGTGGCAGGTTTCCTTGGCTGGTTTCCTGTTCGCTGGGAAAGCCCCCATCCAGGAGCTCCCCCTGCCCTGCAGCTCCTCTCTTGGAGCTGGAGTGCTGAGCAGGTCACTTCTCCAGGGCATGGGAGGAATGTGCAGATCTGTGGGAAACGGCCTGCGGGCTCCATTGCCCTCAGCGCCGTCACGGGATGGGGCTCTCTGCATCCCTGAGGAGGCAGGAGGGAGTTCACTGAGGGGAATCGTCCAACAGGGACGTGGCCTGCAAGGCAAACCATGAGATAATAGCAGTGGTGCGTGCCCTGGCAGCCCAGGGAGGCCTCAGAGGAGAAAAGGCCTCTTGTTTGGGGGGTAGGGACAAGTGGTCAGAGTTGCCTTCTGCCTTGCCAAACCTGACACGGCCCTAAGGAGGACCAGACAGGATTCCTGCAGAGCTTGTGCACAGCAGAGCTTGATCAGCATTTGCAACAAGCCAGTGCAAATGTTCACGGGATATTTGCCCCCAGGAATCCAGAGCTACTCGTACTGCCTGAGCACTGTAAACACCAGCTAAAACACACCAAGTCCATGTTTAGGGAGATGGTTTTATCAGCAGCATTCCTGCAGGCAGAAGCCCAGGAATACAAACACACCACAACAAACATGTGAAGAATTTGATAAGGCTGAACTGCATCTCTGAACATCTCTCTCCTGGATTTTCTCTTTGTGTATTTAAAGTTTTATGGTGGGTCACGATTGCTTAAGAGACGCTGCACATGTGCTAGAGCTAAATGTATTTACTTCCACTTCAACCTTCAGTAGAGCAAACAGCAAAACAGGGGCAGATTTGGGGGATCCAGCATATGAGGAAGTGTGAGCTCTGCTCATTCGCACCTCGGTGCATGCAGGAGTGGCACAGGGCAAAGCTGAGAAGGTGGAAGGTGTGGTGAGATACACGGCCCATGCTGGGCAGGGAAGAACTGTGCAGACCATCAAAGCTGCGGCACAGTAACCCAAGCAGGACCCTGCCTCATGAAAGTGTCATTCCTGAGGACTTTTCCAGCCAAAAAACTTAGTTTTCTGGAAGATGAGCTGCTGAAGCCAAAATTGTTTCTCAGGGAGATAAAGTTTTTCCCCACTTCTAAAAATAATTTTCAATTTCAATGGTTCAGTTCTCTTTTTTTCCCTAAGAAAAAGTTAAAAAACGTTAAAAAATAAAAAATATTTTAGAATTATCCCATTATCTTCCCTAGCAGGACAGGCTCCAAACAGTCTGTGGTGTCTGTGGGCACTGGGGGACAGGAGAGCAGGGTAAGGGAAGATGGGGGGGCATGGTACGGGGTGAGGGGCAGCCTGTCCGGCTGTGCTGCTCCATGACCTCCTCAGGAGGGAGCAGTGGGAGGTAGGCAGCATCCAAGGGTGCCGCTCCCTTGTGTCCTGTCCCTGCCACAGGGAGCAGAGATCGGAGCTGCAGCCCCCAGGGAGCTCTGCTCTCAGTCTGCTCTGCTCCAGCTGAACAACCCCAGCGCCCTCAGGCACTCCTCGTGTGGCCCCTCAAGGCCCTTCCCCATCTTTGTGTCCCTCATTCAGACGCTCTCTTAAATCTTTAGATCCTTCTTGGGTCGTGGCACCCAAAACTGCCCCAGGACTCAAGGTGGGGCCGCTCCAGCCCAGAGCAGAGTGGGACAATCCCCTCCCTCCCCTGGCTGGCCGATGTTCCTCCTGGCTGCCAGGGCACTGCTGGCTCGGATCCAGCTGGCCATGGACCAGCACCCCCAGGTCCCTTTCTGTTGTGCTGCTCCCCAGCCTCTCCTTCCCAGTCTGTCCATACATCCAGCACTGCCCCATCCCAGTGCAACTTGGCATTTGTCTTTATTAAACTTCACACGTTTGGTAGAATCAGCCACGTCCCACCTGGGCCTTGGTGAGGCAGCGAGTCTGAGCCTCATCCATGCTGCCCTGCTTCCCGGGCAGAAAGCGAGGAGGCTGCTCCTTCCAAACCAGGCATCTCCTCCAGACGATCTCCGGTGTCCTGTGAGGAAGTACCCATGATGTACCATGCTAGTCCAGCTTGATGAATTTAAAATTTACAGCAGGGAGAGATGGAACATGACCTGTACTGTGCATAGCCTTGCAATGGATGTGCTGGCAGCAGTGGTGGATGGGAGATGTGCTCGGAGGCTCAAAAGTGTGTCTAAGCTTTGTAAATACAATCAGCTCAGCCTAAACTAACTGATTTGTTCGGGAACAATGTGGAATGTTTCGAGGCCAAATTTCACTCCAGAAAAAAAAAAAACCCACCAGTGAGCCAGTGGTGCTTGAGTGTGTTGTGAAGCCTGCGTCTGCGGGGTCACGGCGTGACCTCCTGGCTCAGACATGAGGACCCCGGCACACTCACTGCGAATTAAAATGTTGCATATGCTCTGGGTGTAAAAAGAGATTGTACACAGAGCCTGCAAGAAGCCTTCCTGAAAGACTTTGGCCTCGGCTGGTGGTCTTGCAGCTTCGACACTGGATGTCTGGCTCACGCTCTCTATTTTTGAAAAACATTAATAATCATAATCCATATAAAACTGTCATATTGGTTCAACATGTACGTCACCAAAGCCCTGACTAATTTATCAAAGATTTAGTGTTCGGTTGAACAAAGTCTCATTTTTGTAAGCAGATGCAGTTTGCTGGATTGTCCTGTCATCACCCTCTGTTCCCACTGGAAAGATGCATCATATCAGCAACTTCAAGAAGTTAAAAAAAATGTACGTTTTAAAACAGCAATGTAAACACTTATTGAATGTTCCATGCTAGTCATGAATTAAATAAAGAGTTTAGGGGCTCATGCTGCTTGTGTCAAAGTGTGTCTGCAGCCCTCCAGCTAGCACTGTAGGATGGATCATCACAGTGGGGATGGGGCATTGCACAGCAGTCACACCACTGGAAAGGAGACCTCGAGCTGCTCAGGGGAGCTAAAATGCTAAAGCAGACGTGGCAGATGAAATTGTCTGTTTGAAGAGGCAGCACAGCAGAGGCCTGGCCTGCCTGGGTGCCTGCAGGGCTGTTTTCAGGGGCAGTGGCAGCACGTCAGGCTTGGGCAGGAACAGCTGGGCGCAGGAGATGAGGACAGGGCCAAGGGGGCGAGTGAGGAGGGTGGTGGGGAGCACACAGCAGAAGGACAGGGCTGGGCCTGCGCTGTGTTTCTGAGCCCAGGGTGCAAACACAGCCTGTCCCAGGCGATGCAGCTCCCTGGGCACAGCTTTGTGGTCCCTGCAAAGGGATAAAGGGACACAGGCACCTCTGGCACTTCCTTCCCAGCCGGTGCAGCTACCCCATGGGCACCCTGTGTGAAATGTGGCAGCAGTGAAACTCAGCGTCAGGCAGGACAGAGGGACGCAGGGTGTGAGCTGCAGCCCGTGGGACAGGAAAGGCTGGAGCAGGTGGGGCTGACAGCGAGGTGGATGAGAAAGCAGATGGCAAAATCCCTGCTGGTGGTGGGTAGGGAGAGGGGTGTGAGGGTCCTGGCTCACACAGTGTGGAGGAGATGGTATCATGTGCAATGCACTGCTCCTACTTCCTTATACAGTAAATTGGTAACTTTTTTGTATTAAATCAGATTTTATCACTGAATCAATCTTACACTTTTCTATTCTTGTTCTCTACAAATGACCTTTTTTAGCTCTCCTCAGCTCTTTCCTGATGGGACTCATTAGGAGCTGGTGCTGATTCTTAGAGGCATTCACTTTCATTCAGCATCTGGAGATTTTTCAGACAATGTTCTGTTGAAACGGTCCCTGCAGCTTTCCTCTGATGTGCTCAGTATCACAGCCCCTCCTGGGCCGTGGGCCTGCATCCCACAAACATGTCTGGTGTAAGCTGGATCCTTTCCATCCATATTTCTGGTGACATGGGAGTGTCACCAGGCACCTCCCTGCCCAAAGATCTAGAGCTTTTGTGATGTATTTTGACCACAAATCCCCCATAAACCCTGGAGCAGACCAATGTGGTAAACAAACAACTCCTCTGTCCTTCAAAAACTCTCTGCATTTTGTACCTAACGTGGTTGAATTCTTCATAAAGCCTTTAGCTCTGGTGGCTGCTAATCACACCTTTGATGTCAGAGAATAGGTTTTGCACATGTATTTTACTTTGCAGGGTGTTTGTACACTTCCTGGTGTAAACGCTGATTGATGTTTGCTCTTTTCATTTGCTGCCCGTATCAGACAATTAGCAGCCTCCTCTGGGTTGTGTGGAATTATTCCTGTCACAGTTTCCTCAGCAAAACAGAGTTGTAGAAAGGAAGACTGCTCTCATTCATGGATCTCTAACAGTTCAAGAGCTCTCTTGTGTAGGTTCCCCAGGGCTGTGTGTTTTGAAGACAGACTTTCTGCAAATATTCTGTGCCCGTGGGTGGAAATTGCTCCAGGAAAGTAGCCAAGTGTCCAGCAGACAGGAAGAATCAAGCAGGCAATAGGGAATCCTGCAGTCTTCCTATGCAAACTGTCAGTAATCACTTGTTTGTGGTCTGATTGCTTCACAAATGCCAGTCTTCATCCACTGTTTCTCAGACTGATTTGGGAATTTGTCCTTACCTGTTCCTCTTCTCTTCCAGAGGTCACGTTGGTGCCTGCTCCTCTCCCTGACCATCCAAAGTGGAGCAGCCAGGATCTGGGCCGGTCCCTCCAGGCACGGTGATGAATGGTGTGATCAAACAGGATCGCCTGGGCCACAAAACTGCACCAGCTGGGAATGAAGAGGAAAAGGCACCCAAGGAAAAGTCCGCCAGCCAAGTGAGAGATGGCACCAAGCTCCAGCCCCCGCCCTTCGCGGAGCGGAAGAACGGTGAGTTCCTCGCCCGGGGATGGAGATGGGGATGGAGATGGGATCGGTGCTGGTTTAGCATCTCTTGCTCGTGCTGGGTTTTTGGTTCATTGCTGGTTTTGCGTGTGGTGCTTTTGAGGGTGTGTTCCATCCAACATCTTGCCATCAGATGGCAAGATTTTAAGATTTAATGGAAGTGGGGCCTGATCTCAGTACTCTGGGGCAGACTTGAATGCTGTTGTCACTTTTGAGGTATGTTCTTTGTGATCGAAGTGTTCGGTATGATTTTGGCTGAAATGTGGAATTTAAAGGTCTTAGGAAGGGACCGGTGTTCTGATCACACCCATGGAATTTCTGGGGAATCAGGCTGATGCGAAGTTGACCAGTGGAGAAGAAATGGGAAGGGTGTTTGGTCTGTCAAGGGCCCAATAGACTGCTCTGCTCTCACCGAGTACTGGGTGCTCCAGAAAACCTGGTCTTCACCAAAATTGCTTCAGATCCTTGTAACAGAGAGCAGAATTTGGCCCAGACCTCTGCAAGGGTCATTTGTGGTGTCATGGGTCCAGCAGCTACTCTTGCCGGCAGATACTGCTCTGAGTTTCAGTGGAGATCTGTTGGTAAAAAGCTGATGGACAGAAAAACCCCACAACTGGGCCTGTGCAAAGCATGCTTAGGCTGAGGAGTTGTTTGCCATTTCTTTCAGGCAACTGTATAATATATGAAATGAAGAAAATTCCTTTTGTGCACTCTAAGGCTTTCAACATTAAGTCCTCAAAACATCATGCAATGTGAAAGTGCAGCCCAAAGGCACTAGTTTTGCTTTGTGTCTTTGATTGTTTGCATTATTGTACGGGACCCAATTTTTCTCAATCACTATAAATCAGAAATAATCCAAATGATGTCACCATGGCAGTGTACTGGTGTCAGGCTGGAGTAACACAGCAGAGAGTCAGGCCCAGGGCTTGCCCATAGTCAGAGAGGATTCTTCTTTCCTACAGTCCCAGATACCCAAGTGTACTTAAGATAATGCAGTAGCAACAGAGATTTGCAGAGGGACAAACTGCTCGGTGACGTAAAAGAAAACCACATTTTCTCTGTAGCTTTCACATCCTTATTTTTTGTATCCATTTTCCACATGTTTTTTTGTTATGGGAAGGAAACGAAAGAACATTTCCAGGTGCCCACGGGCTCTCAGCACAACCTGCAGACGTGCAGGCACCGACTGCCCTAAGCCCTGCAGCAGTGCCAGCACCTGCCTGGCAGCTGGCCCCGTGTCAGGGCTTCACATCCCCCGGGGTTGGTGGCCCACCAGGACATGGCTCCAGCCCTGCAGCCCCACCACACTGGGCTGTTTGCCCTCTCTAAGTGAGAAGAGCCCCCCACAGTCTGGGCATCCCTCCAGCCCTTTGCTCTGCTCCGTTTCCCTCTCTTTAGTGCATTTAGACAGCACAGGGGCTCGGCTCTTCCTGCCGTCCCCGCTGGGGAACAGCCGGCTCCCTTCATCTCACATCATCTCGGGAGCTGGCAGGCCTGCCAAGTGTCACACGCGTCATGTGGCACCTGGGCCTGCCTTTGATGTCATGTTCCATGGTGTGACAGCTCCTGCAGGGCCAGTGGAGCAGCCTGATGAGCTGGGGATGAAGCGGGGAGGGGACATCCCACAGCCCCCCAGGCTGCCCTCCACAGAGCCCTAAAGCAGATTTGTCCCTGCCAAGGACAGAGCCTTCCAGTCCCCCCTCAGTGCCGTTTGTTGGGGTGTCACAACAAGGACCTTCTACCCCACCCCTCGGTGGGGCGTCAGTGGTTGGGATTGACTTGGGGACAAAACAAGGCATCAGTGTCTCCTCATAGCCCACCCTCCTGAGGGGCACCCCCAGGGGTGGATTCAGCACTCCCACCTTCATCCCACACACACAGGGGACAGCAGGGACCCCCAGCCAAGATGATGCCACTGAAGGAAAGGAGACAATGCCTGGGAATGGGTCGGGTGAAACAAAAGAAGCTTCCATCTGTTGTCTTTAGGAATCTTCCAGGGCATGTAAGGAGGAACAAGTGTAAGGTGTGTCACCCCCCACTCCTCCTCCTGCCCTGCTGCATCCCTTCTTCCGAGGGTGCAGGTGTGCACACCTCAGCCAGGCAGGATCTCCCTTTGTTCCCTGCTCTTCCCACCCATGGGCTGGTGATCTGGGCTGGTTCAGTGGGCACTACACAGACACTGGTCTGTCAAGGGCGGGGCTCCTCAGTGAGGACCAGCTCCTGCGCAAGCCTGAACTTTCAAACTGCCGTCTTTATTTGACTTAACTTTGATTTAATAAAAACAGTCTAGCTAGAATACTTTTAAATAGGAAAATAGTCTTTTTAACTCTAGTATTACTCAAAAATGGCTGAGGGGATTTCATTTAAATTTGTAAAAATAAATCACCTTTGAGCAAGCAGAAAGCCCATTTGGCAGGGCCTACGAAATCCCGGGGCTGCATGCATTAGTGCTGGAAAATGGGGATTGTTACCTCTACAACAAGCAGGAATCCTGACCTCTGCCTGCCCAGCTGTACCCTAGCCCCAGCCCTGGGATGGAACACTGTCAGGCTGCCCTTTAACCGTGACTGTGCCCAATCCCACAGTGTTCATATGCCCAATGACATCATCTCCTCCTAAGTCCTGGTCTACACTGGCCTGAGCCAGGCAGAGCTGTGAACTGCTGTCTCAGGAGAGCCTCAGGAGAGGTAAACACGGCTCTGGGTCTTCCTAAAGTCACTAGTGATGCCAGGTTGGAGGTGAGCTCCAGACCCCCCAGGCTCCCCGTTGTGCACGGCCTTGGCTGGGCACTGGCTCCGTGGGTGCTGCCTCGCCAGCGCCTGGCACTTTGCCCTCAGCTGGTGACTCCACCTCTGAACCAATGCTCTGCTCATCCTGCTCCATCTCTCCATGCAGGGACGCTCTTGAGGCACAAGGTCAGTGCGTGGCACCCCTCAGAGTGAGGACACACCTGCCCACACCCCTGCTCCTCCCTGGGCTGGTTTGGCTGCACACAAAGGCGGACACAAGAGCAATAAGATAATTCTCGATGCAGTGGGCGCACGAACCTCCCTGCAGGGTACCGGGGTCCCCAGCTGACACCTCCCTGGGGTTCTGGGGCCTTCAGTCTGGGAACCACGAGGGACAGTGTCTGCACTGCACAAGGTGAACCAGAGTCCCGTTGTGCAGGTACCAAAGGTCTCACATCACGATCCAGAGGTGTTTAGTACACCCATCCCTCACAGGCTCACTCACCCACAGGCTCAGTGCTCTCTGACTTTGGGGGTCTCAGGTCCATGAGCTTCATTTCCCTCCCAGATCCATCAGAAACCCTCTCAGATGCTGACACCAGGGCCAGTGCTCACACTCTGAAGCAGCATCAATGCTCCCAGGATCAGTTTCTTCAGCTGGTAGCAGCTTTCATCCCATCCCAGCTCACCCCAACAAATCCCGCTTCACCCCATCTCATCCCAGCCCGTGCCACTGTGCTGCACACCTGTACTTTACCTGTGTCAGCTGTGCCATGGGAACAGCAGTAGAACCTTTCACTTGTCCTGCATCCAGACTGTCTTTGCCGTGGCCATCCCCTATGTGGCTGATGGTGATTTCTCTGCACGGTGGGAAGGCAGCGAGGGTGCAGGCTCTGTGCGTGACTTTGGCCGCCTGTCCCTCCTTGTGCCAGGTGGATTTCAGAAATAATTTCGTGATAATGTTTGCAATCACAAGGAAAGGGGCCAGAGGACATGCAGGGGCTCTGTAAAGCAGCTCCTCCAGAAGGGTCTCAGTGGGTGTGCTCAGAGTGAAGAGTGAGGTGTCCTTTGGTACAGCCCAGAGACAGAAAAGTGCCTTGTTCCTGTCCTGGGACTCTGCCACTGAGATGAATTTCACTCATGGAACTGTCCAAGTGTGAGACATTCTGTCTGACCTGATGAGGTTTCTCTCCTTCAGAAACTGCTCAGTATGAGCTCAGCCCGCTCTGGAGGACCCCATTTCTCTACAGTGATTATCAGAATTTAAATGCCCAGCTCTGACCCAGACAAGCTTTAAAGAAGAGATTGATTTTACCCATTTGCCTCCACCCACGTCTCCAAGTCTGGGTGTCAGCCCTGGCTGCAGGTGGAGGCTCTGGTTGCCAGGCACTGACTGGCTACTGCAGGTAGGAGAGATGAAGGGCTCCCCTGTGCCTACACCGCGCCAGTAGCGGGTCTGCAAACTGCTCATAATGTTTCCACACAGGTTTCCCATTGCTGATTTTGGAGAATAATGTAGTTAAACCCCTCTGTTTATTTGTGTAGTGAAACAGACCTTCTGACCACCAGCCCCTTTAGCCCACTGCAACAAAGGGGAGGATTTTCCAGTGCCCATCTGGTTTGTGTTTAATGTAATGTGCAGAAAGGTTGCACATTTTCAGGGCCTGTGTTCATAAGTAGTAGATTGTACAACAGTTTATTACACAAATGGAGCTTTATATTGCTGGGCTTTGTTGAGCTGCCAGTTGGGATAAAAAAAAAGTAACATGCTTCGTAGACCCTATCAAGGAAAATTAGAAAGCATTAAATTCTGCTCAGACTATCCATCACTGGTGAGCTGGTAATCAGATCCAGAGAGGCTGGTGAGAGGTCAAGACTTTCTTGTTCTTGGTGTTTCTGAATCAATAACTGCTATGAAAGACATGCAAGTGAAACCAAAAGAAGAGAGAGACATGTCTGACCTAGGAGTCAACACAAGATCACAGTGCAGAGGCCAGAAGAGACCAGATACCTGCAGGTTTTGAGGAGAAAACCCCACAGTCTCAACTCAGTTCTTGTGGTGAGCATGTGTTTCAGTTTAATTCTATATTGGAATGGTTATTAAATTACTATCTAGTCCCAGGCAAAATCTAGCCCTTGTTTCACATAGCCAGGTAAGAGGTGTATCTACAGGAAGATTTTTCAAATTACCTTTGGATCCAAATCAAATAAATATTGCAAACCCTGTATTGAACCCAGGTGATATCTAATCCACAGTGAAATATCAGCCTGCAGCCTCGGACTGCACAGCCCAGCTTTAATGCCACTTAAATCAGAATGTAAGAACTAAAGGAATTCCAGGAATCCAATGATATAAACTGTATTTTTAGAGCTGTGAGTGACTTGTGAGAGTGAAACAGTGCAGCGACTAAAGATAGCCCAAGCAAGGTTTTCCATGATTTATCACAGGAATGCTCACAGTAAGTTAAAGTCACCGAATGTTGTGATAGCAGCACCTACATGTTGGCATGTTTTCAAGACAAGTCATTCATAACATACTTGTCACAGAGGAAAATTTCCATAACAGAGCTCTGAGTTGTGTCTCACTTGCACAAGCAGCACACACATCACTTTCCTATTAAGACACCGAGAGGTCCATTTGTTTCCTAGGATCTATTTTTTCTTTAAGCCAGCTGGAGGCAAGAACCCCACTTGCCTGCATTTCTCAAACCTCTCCCAAGCTTTCAGTCTGGCTGAGCGGTGGCAGAGGACAAAGACCCTCCCTTGGGCCCAGTTGTGGCCCCACTCCATTCCCTGTTGGCCATCTGGAGTTTAGTTATCATTTAACAGGAATTCACTGTCTGACCCATCATTCCTCCTTGGGGGTCTTTGTGCACCAAGAGGTTGGGTAGGACCTTTCTTTGCTGAGCAAAATGTCTACAGGGGTTATTTTAAGGATGAAGTCATGGCAAACATTTCCTGACACCTCATGATCAGCCTTGCTCTTGGCTCCTGGCCCTTGCTAGCTGCAGTTTGCAGGATAAAGGAGCTGGCTTGTCAAGAGGGGGCTACACTGCAGAGCTGCTTTCTCCCAGTTTCTAACACATCAGGATGCATTCAGACAGAAATGGCAGAGAACCTGCAGAGAGCTTCTCTCATGGACAGATTGGCCTCTGCCTTCTGCAGCCACCTCCTGGGTAGCCTGATAGCCACCTTGAATCTCTGTTTGTCGTGATCCTTCTTGTTGTTCCATCTCCCTGTGCTTTTCAAGCGGGTCCTACAACACTTTCTACTGCCTACTGCAGCCCAGGCACTGCAAAATGAGCAGCCCAGAGGTACCATTGTCTGCACTTTTGTTCTTGGGCTGGGGCTGAGCCCCACTGCTCCAGACCATTGCTCAGCACCCAGCAGGACTGAACCCCCAGGCTGGGTTTCCTCACCCCACTGCCCATCCAGCCTTAGCACTCCACACCCCGGCTCTGCCTGTTGTCCTTCCCTTGTAACCATGCCCGTGATTAAATAAACAGAGTGTGTCAGTGATTATAAGCTTTCCTCTCTCTGCTGCACTGGGGAAAGAGCGTTCATAGCTCCATGCACAGTCTGAGTTTTTGTTTCATCTTGTTTATATTTGTGGTTATTTCTGTGTTGCTTTCATGATTTGCACATTCTTGAGGCCCTTGCTCAGAGCACCTGCGGTCAGGTTGTGCTCAGTATCTCCCTCTCTTTTGTAGCTGGTTTTGAGAGGTAGCTAGTGAAGGGTAAAGTTCAATCCAGGACACAGCTCTTAATTCATGATTGAGCCTGATGAACGGCATGTGGATGATATCTGGACACGTGAAACTTGGGGCTGAAACTGTGATCTGTGGTATGAAACCTGATAGCCCTGAAATGATAAGAAGAAAACATCCTCTTGCAAGAATAACACCGTGTTCTCTCCATGAGCGTTTAACCTGCAGGACTTGGGAGCACGTTAGGCACCAAAACATCAGGAGGATTCTGGAAAGAAGTTATTTCTGGAGGCTAATGGGAATATCCACCACAACACAATGAGGAAGCATGCATGTATCCAAGCAGAGATTCTGACAGGGAAAGACACCTATTGCAGTAACTCCCTAGGTAAGATAGCCTTATTGAAACATGGACTAAGAAATGAAGCTTAAGTAGTTCTTCAGGGTAATTTGTCTCTTAGGCCAGCTTATCTGGGGTTTTTTCACAATCTCCAGCACTTCAAGTCTTTCAGGAGGGATGCACTCGTTCCTTCAAAAAATGCTTTCTTATATAAGAGAAAGTTACACCTTTATGCAGAAACATCTAGGAAAGTTTCCCTGGCCCACAGTTCATGCTCAGCTGTCTCGGTGCTCTCAGGGGGTGGGCAGCAAGCCCAGAGGGGCACAGAAAGCTGTCTCAGAAGACACAAAGTACTGTAGGTTTCATTGCAGTCGAACGCCAAGGCAGCCTTGCTCCACATCAGCAGGTTACACCCAACGCCTCACTGCTGACACTGAGAGCCTTGAAACCTCTGCTTTGGAAGCATTGGGAAGAGGGGAAGAGGTGATGATTTGACACAGCACTTAGCCGGGTATCTCCAAGCTGTAAAGATTGGGAACACTGAAGAGATGATCATAAATGGAGCCTTCTGTTCTCAAACAGAATGAATCCACGAACAGACTGGAGCACAAGATGTTTCCAGTTACTGCACCATCTGTGTTAGATCTGCCCATTCACAAAGAGGAAACATGTTTTCGCTCTGAATGGCTTTTTAAATCAGGAGACAACAAGGAAGGCAAGTACGTAAGATGTACGTGCGTGTCTGTGTGCGCAGGCGTTTGTGAGTGGGGAGGCGCACGTGTGACCCCCGCAGGCAGAGCACCAGCACAGAAACCACGGGGCACCACAAGAACCCTCAAGATATTCTCCAAGCTCTGTTTTTAATTAATTTTGTGGAAATTGTCATCAGCAGAGCCAGCCCAGGGTGAAGTGCCTGGGTCACTCATGGAGGTGTTGTAGGACCCACTTGAAAGCACGTGGAGATGGAACAGCAAGAAGGATCATGGCAAATGGTTATCCCTGTCTCTATTTGATCTCTGAAAGAGGACATCAAACAGCAGCTTAGACTCATAATGAGATGGAAATTGGTTTTAGAAGCATCTCAAAACATACCTGAAAAAGAAATGGAAATGAAGACATTCTCCAAGCTCTTTTTTTAACTAACTTTTTGGAAATTGTCATCAGTTGAGCCAGCCCAGGGTGAAGTGCCTGGGGACCGCCTCTGCTGTGGGAAGGGACAGTGGACTCGGACCAGGGGCGCCCCATGTGGACCAGGGTTGAGTTCTGGGTGTGGGGCTTCCTCAGGCAGCTGGGAGGGCACTGACACAGCGTTCCAGGCTCCTCAAGGAGCCATGTCCACCCTCCATGGTGAGCCAGCAATGAGGGGAGCTGGGGCTGGCCTCCAGCTTGCTGCAGAGGGGATGGACCAGTGGTTCATGTGCCCTTCCACCACAGCGTTTGACTTACTGGCAAAGCTCAGAGGAGAAGTTTCAGCAGTAAGGGCAGGATCCTGACTGCTCTGGGGCTGGGAGGAGATGGTGCAGGATCCCACGATCCATGCCACTGCTTGGTCCACACTTGCGTGCTGACAGTACAGCCGGAGCCACTGACCTCATGGAGAGATGGGGAGCACCAGAGATGAGCCCAGGGCTAACCAGCAGTCAGGAAGTTCTCTGTGGGAGACCTGCTGGTTATGTGGGGCTGACTGGGGCTGGTTCCTCCCTTCCTTTGACAATCCTGTACCAGCAGCTCCACCTGCCCTCCCTTTTGTGCCCAGTTGCTCTGTTGGTGGGACAAGCAAAATCTCCCCAGGGACTGACAGGCTGTGATGGCAGCCCTTGTGTCCTGTTCCCATGTTTGTTGCAGAACCTGCTCTCTCAGGGCTGGTTCTGGGCAGGCTAATTGGGGTGGCACTCCAGAAATCCATTTCCAGACCCACTGCTGCATTGCCTTCTGGTAAGATCTGGCACAACGTGTTTGCCCAGATGTTTAGTGCTGTGGCTGCTTCCCAGTAGCTTGCTGGGGTGGTGTGTGCAGAAGAGCTCCACGGATGAGAAAAGCTGATTCATACTGGGGTTGTGCAAACCAGCTCATATATTTTAAAATGAGAAGAGAGGAAATTCACAGCTGTTCCTTTGTTATATGTGCATTTAGGGCCAAATCAGGCCTGTTTCTGGCGTGGCCATAGAGAGCTCTGCAGGGAGAGGGCTGTTCCTTCAGAGGCTGCTGAGCAGCGGCGAAATCTCTCCAGAGCTACTGCTGCAACCCTGGGTCTGCACACCCCTTATTTCCCCTGCACTTCATCTCCCAGAAGATGCTGAAAGCCTGTGCTGCCTTGTCCTCATTCCCCCATCCCTGCTGCCCAGGGACAGGCAGTGCTGGAGGCTGAGAAGAAGGGACACAAGAGATCCATGTGGTCACAGCTTCACTGGGCTGTTTCAGACCCCTGGGGCTGGGCTAGAGCCTGTGCTTTCCTTCCTATATCGCTGAGGCTTGTGCCCTACAAACCCTTCTGCCCAGGCTGTGAGCTCCAGGGAGGGGCTCAGCTCTGTGTGCCCCTCACCCATCATGCCAGCTGGAGAGCCCCTGGGCTTTCCAGGTGGGCACACACTTGGGAAGATGGACATGGAAAGCGGGGGGATATCAAAACTCACCGAGACCACAACTGCTCTCCCAAATGAGTGTCCTAAGCACCAGTGGACAGGGCCTGGCTGAGCCTTGCACAGGGTGGTGATTCCTGTCTGGTGTTAAAAACAGCCAGACTACCCCATCATGGCCATGGCTGCAATTCCTCATGGACCAGGCAGCCCCAGCACCTCTGAACACAAAGCCAGGCTCTCTCATCTTCTCTCTGTTCACTGTCTCCATCTCTCTGGTGCTGCAGGGCTGGATGTGGAGCTTCCAAGCACTTGTTAAACCCTCTACAGAGCTGCAGGGGCTGGAGCTGCCACTGCAGATGGCTCCAGGGTTGCAGCACACGCTGCTGTGAGCAGTGAACGCTAAACACTGATCACCTCGGGGCACTGAACTTCGCTTTGTTCCTTTTACGGGTGCTTCTCCCAAAACCACAGCCCCACAAGCGCTGCTCTGGCCGGGATGCAGGACAATAGACATTGTCCTTGGTGGTACACAGCTTGGGCAAGGGTGGCTGAGCCGGTCAGGATGCGAGAGACTGTGCAGAAATGTGACACAAACCCTGAGCAGCACTGCTGAGACCAAAGCACAGCTCCCAGCCAGCCAGGGGAGGGAAAGAGGAGAAGAAAAAGAAAGGCTGGGACATAAAGGCACTGTTCATTATGAGGTAGCATCAGGAGGGCTGTGCACACTGAGCAGCGAGCCTCTGTGTGAGGGGAGGAAGAGCAGGGAGTCCTGGAGGGGCACGGAACTGGAACAGGCTCTGGGCTGCTCCCAACCAGAGGAGCTCTGCCCCAGCAGCAGGAGCACTGGGCTGCCAGCGCTCCTGTCGCCTGCAGCTACAAACAGCCATGGTTTGCTGCACAGTGACAGGCATGGAGACCAAGGTGGGGGTGGATTTGTCACAGTGTTGGTGTCCAAATCGCTTACAGGAGAGACTGATGTGAAGCCAGCAGGAGAAGCACTGCACGTTCTGTGCGCGGGACTGCGTTTACAAACCACCAGAGCAGAGCTCAGGAGGAACATGGTCCCAGCAAAGATGTTACGAGCAGAAGAGGAATCGTAACATTAACGTAAACATGGCAGGTCCCTTCCTGATGGATGCACGTAGTCCATAAACATCATTGTCACACCGGAGATCTTGCCAGGGATTCCTGAAGATGCTTTCAAGCATGCTGCAGTCTCGTCCTTGGGGTTCTTGGGGTTTCAGAATTATGACCATCTGTTTGCAATTGAGGCCATTTGGGAGTAGAAGAGGGAGCTGCCAAGAGGCTCTTTTTGAACGAAGAGTGCCTTCAGTCTCGCCAAGAAGTTCCCTCCGGCAGGTATCAGAATCACAGAATCACAGAAAGGTTTGGCTTGGAAGAGACCTTAAACTCATCTCATTCCAACCCCCTGCCATGGGCAGGGACACCTTCCACTATCCCAGGTTGCTCCAAGCTCTGTCCAACCTGGCCTTGGACTCTTCCAAGGATGGAGCAGCCACGCTTCTCTGGGCACCCTGTGCCAGGGTTTCCACCCTCACAGGGAAAAATTTCTTCCCAATATTCCATCTCACCCTGCCCTCTGGCAGCGTGAGCCCATTCCCCCTTGGCCTGTCCCTACAGGCTCTCATCCCCAGTCCCTCTCCAGCTCTCTTAGAGCTCCTTAAGGCCCTGGCAGGGGCTCTGAGCTCTCCCTGAAGCCTTCTCCTGACTGAACATCCCCAGCTCTACCAGCCGGGGTCCAGAGCAGAGGAGCTCCAGCCCTCAGAGCATCTCCATGGCGTCCTCTGAACTTGTCTGGCTCAGGAGAGTTCTGCATGGTCCCAAGCTGATGGGGCAATAAATCTCACTTAGAGTGTCTGTGATGGGTGTGACACCAGGTTGGCACAGAGGGGATGTGACTGTGATGATGACTGAACATTTTTCACATTCAAGCCCAGCCCTGCAAACACCTCCTCTCTGCTGTCCTGGCACAGTCACTGCTCAAAATAAGAACTTCCAAGAGTGAGCATTAAGCTGGCTTACAGAATTTGCAACTGCAGCCCGGCTAATTGAAACCTCAGCAGCTTATTTTAATTCTTACTTTGCATGAAGCTGGGCATGACGGTCTGTGGGCATGGTTCAAGAGAGCCAGGCAGGTCAGCTCAGCTTCCTGCAGCCCCTGCTGTGTGTTGTATAGGGATAGGGGTTGGACATCACCCTAAAAGTGCTCTGCCACCCTGGTGAGCTCTGCACCCCAAGGAAGGGAGGGAAACACAGACTCTTTCCAGCAGATAAGGCGATCAGAAGGGAGCAGCAATGCTGGGAAGGTGGGAAATTTTTCCAGCCCTTGGATGCTTCTGTTGAAGCCGCAGAGGGGGTGGCACAGAATCTGTCCGTGGTGTGGTTTGTCCAAGCGTGGGCTGCATCCCACTGACTGTGCAGCCTCGGCACTCAGAGGGGATGATCAGCAGTGGTGCTGTACCCCCAAAGATCCCCTGAGGGAGGCTGTCTTTCTCAGCACTGCACCAGGGCTTGGAGCTGGGTTTAAATGTCAACCAGCCTTAAAAGCCGCAGGCATTCCCTGACATGTGTGGTGTGAACCTGTTCACTCAGTAGAGATTTGCTCCACTGAAAACGAGCCTGAAAGTTGATAAGAGCCTCTGGTTAGGCCTGAAATAGCCCTTTGCAATGTGGGACTGGCTGGAGTAGGTATCAGATGAAGAGCAACAGTCACAGCACAGCAGAAAGGAGGCTGAGATCATGCCTGCCCTTGGGTCCGGCCGCAGGTGCACTGGCTGCTCGGAGGTGTTGCTGTGCCCGTGCTGTGCGTCACCCACAACACCCCCAGAGCTCTGGTGCTCCCTCTTCCCGAGAGGAACACCAAGGGAAAATACTGAAAGAGTGGGGAGACACTGGAGGGACAACTGCACTGGAAAAAGAGTAGAGGTGCTGTGCAGACAGTGCCTAAGGAAGCAGGATTCCCACCTCACGCAGCTGCAGAGAAGGGCCAGAGGGTTTTGTTCAGTTACCTGTGTGAGCGCAGTGTTCCTGGGATGAACATGGTTCATCCCTCTGCCCTCAGAGAGGGAGGAGGGGCTAGATTTTATTTCCAACCTCCGCTGGTGCTGTGCATGGGAAACACTGCTGGCACTGGGATTTCGTTCTGTTGGGGTTTTGCTCTGTGCTGCAGATAAGGCTCCTCTTTCCTTGGTCACTTTGTAGGAATGGAAAACATGCCTGGGCCTTCAAGCACACTTTGAAGTCAATCAAAACTGTCTTAAAGTATATTTCTCTGCTATAGAACATAAAAATATTATCCTTCTGGCATGCCTCCATGAGAATATTAAAAATAGCTTACTGAGTTACTCTGTGAAAATCGCTAATATAATAAGACTTCTATGTCTTATTTCATTAATGAAGGAGCTCTAATGCTGGGCTTGAGTGTGATACTGCTGGAAATCAGTAAAGAATATTTTTGGAAAAACACAATCTCATTATTCCAATATATTTTTGTAGGGTGAAGTTAGAAAGAAACATTTATTGCCGTGACTTTTGTCCAGCTCAATAAGCTATTTGCATCTGGAAACTTTGATGCTAGTTAGACAAAAGCGTGCTCTGTGCATGGGATGGCATTTGCTTTCCTGGTTTGTTTTACTGCTGTTTGCCCAGAATGGGGGAGAATCTGTTTGGCAAAGGCTTGGAGCTAAATCTTGTGCTGACTGCTCACAGCAGAAACCCAAGGCTTGCTTAGGGAAGAGTCAGAGCAGGAAAAGCTCCTGGCTTTTCCTGAACAGCATCCGGAAAGCAGCAACCCTGAGATGTGGCCTGACTGGGGGCACGGGATTCTTGTCCCATTTCCAGCTGCAATTGTTTGTTAACAACCCCCTGGGGCTGTGGCCATCCCGGATGAATGCACAGCCCAAGAACCCAGGGATGGTCCTGGCTGGCTCAGGGCTGAGGTTACTCCAGCTCATCCCCCGACCTCCAGCGAGCCAAAAGAATGTGGAAAAACAGGATAATCATACAGTAGCAATTCTCCCACCCAGCTACTGGTCTTTCCTTCACCAAGAGAAAGGCTTTAGATTTAAAGGCCTCAGTGGGTATTTCTTACATGGATTTGTCTAATTGCCTTTTAAACTCGTGCTAAAGAGGTGATTTGCTGCTTCCTCAGCAGCCTCCCGAGGGGTGTAAATCACAGCTCTGCTTCAAGAAGCAGAGGAACAGGCAGCATTCCTCCCACAGCACCACTGCTGCCTTTGGCAAACAGAGACCCCTCTAATTTTCTGTTGTTTACAGAGGCTCCAGTGATGGTCAGTGATCTGAGGCTGGAAATGGGGTTTGTGTAGTTCCCAAGTTCCTGAGGTGCCTCTTGGTTGCCTCTGCCAGGGTTTCACAGTCGTTTGCCTTTAACCATCTACACAGGGTGAGGAATGGCTCATGAGGCAGGAGCACAGAGGAGCTGAGGGAAAAGGCTCCTCTTAGTCGAGGAACAGCGTTCAGCTGCTGAGACTGAGAGCATGTCTCTGGGAGCAAATGGCAAAACCCACCAGAGTGTGTCATGAGCCTGGAACTAAGCATTACACACCCCTCTAAATCCACACAACCATGGGACATGCTGAGTACCTCTGGAGGGAACTTCTGCTGCCCAAAGGCAAGATCACCTTTCCCTCCCTCATTCCTGACAGAAGTTTGTCCACCCTCCTCTTAAAAACCTTCTTTGATTGGAGAAGATTCCAACTCTTGCCCAAACCATTTTCACTCCAGCTCCTTCCTGAAGTGTACATCCATAACTCCTAATCCTACTCGATGTGGATAGAGAGAATAAAACACTGTTTCTTTCCAGGGCAGTCTTCCTTATATTTAAAATCCGATCAGGGCTCCCTTTAGTCAATTTTTCATTAGACCGTCCCTCAGTCTTTGTGCCTTCCCTTGAGTGTCTTATTTTCTAGACTTCTGGTGTCTCTTTTTTGCTCTGGGCTCTCTTCTGTTGCCCCTCACCCTCCTCAGCATGGCCCAGAGCAGACAGCCATGCTCGAGCAGAGCAGAGCAGAGCAGAGCCCGTGCTGCCCCGAGCAGGCAGGTGAAGGGATGTGGTTTGCAGCCTGCACTGCACAGCCCCTGCTGCCCCTTCTCACACTCTGTCACCATCACCAATGGTCCTGAGCTGGCTCATGATCCTGCTCAGTTGTCACGGAGCAGCTGCAGAACATTCTGCTCTGTACACTGTGCATGTGCAACGGGCCCTCCCTGACTAATCCTCGCTGGGTTTGTTTCTGTAACTGTCCTCACATCATCACTTCTTTTTAGAACTATTATCCAGCTCCAACCCTGCTCTGCTGCATGCGTGTGCCCTCTTCCAACTTCGCCTCCTAATAAATACAATTATTTTCTACTCCGCTTTGTAGAGGAAACATAGAAGACAAAGGGACACAGTGATCCACTGACAGCTTCTCTCTGAGTGTGCTTTTCTAAGTGTTTTGTACCACCTTGGGCAATACACACCACGCTTTCCCAAAAATCTTTAGACAACGTCATGTCAGACAGTGTCAACAGCCTCATTAAACACAAGATAGATGACATGTACAGCTTATTCCCTATCCACAAGTGTCACAGAAGGATTAAATTTGACACATGCATAATGGCTGGGTTTTATTACTTTTCCCTGATTCGTTTCAGTATTTGTTTGTTGGCTCAATTACTTGTCCCAGTACTTTTCTGGAAATGGAAGTTAAACTAGATGCTCCATGATTTCCCTTTTTCAAACCCAGATATTCTGTTTACCATTTTTGAAAGCCATAAGGAGTGTTACACCTCTATGCCTGCCTTGTGTCTTTAAAAATCTGTTTAAGCTGCCAGTACCTCCTATAACTTTACAACAGATGCACATCTGCCAGTTATTGCATAGAAGGCAGAATTATGGTCATTTGTACCTTGGCTGATTATTCCAAGACTTACTCTTTCCTGGCTGGAAAATAGAGGCTAGCACTGCTCCTTGCTGGCTGCCAAGACCCCTGACAACGCCAGACCCAGCCTGGGCTCCCTTCAGGCTGTGAGCGGAAACACCAGCACCGAGCACCCTTCCACCACCTCTGCTTCCCTTCACTCAGCCTCGGGCAGCTGCCCCCTGCCAGCACCTGTCCTGCTGGAGAGAAAATAGGGAAAAGCCTGGAGACAGCACGCTCAGTATCAGCTGGAAAGCTCACAGCTGCACAGACTGCACTCCCAGCACAAGGTGTAATCCCACACCGATCGCATCCCCAAGCCAGAGCTGAGACAACAACAGAGATTTCCCCAAGTTGTGGATGTAGGTCAGTTTGTTAACCATATATAGCATAACCCACCACAGCTGACTGAGAGCATTGTAATTACTTCGGGTTTGTTTGTGTAAAAATAGAATAAATCTGTAGTTTAATCTTTAATTTTCTCAGAAAAAAAAAAAAAGAGCTTGCTTCTTTGTGCCTCTCCAGCCCTTCACAGTTCATCGTTTGCAATGTGTGCAAAATGAATTAATGTTACCTTGCTCAGAGGAAATCTTGTTTTCAGGTCTGAATTTCCTTCTTTGTTTTGTTTTGTTTTAGCAAGCTTCCCTCTCCCATCACTTCAGGAATGCTGTCTTGGCAATAATCTCCCCCGCATCTCCTTATCACAGATGCTGTTCAGACACTTCCCCCATTTTGGTCCCCAAACTACCTGTGAAGAGCTCAGTTCTGCAAGATTTTTCCCTTTGTCCACAAAAAAACCACCCAAGCTGCAGGTCAGGTAAAACTTTATCCAGCTTCACTTTTCCTGGATGTCAGAGTGACCTGGGAGGTCTGGTCTGCTTTGCTTTTCATAAGAGAACCCCTTTTCTGTACCTTTCACCTTCTCCGGACACCTTGACTTTCACTTGCTCTGAGCTGCTGTGACTGTGCTGGTTTATTTCCTGAATAAAATTCTCTGGTTTTGCTCTGCAAGAAAAGCAGCAGCATTAAATGGTCACCAGATCATTTAATTTGTAAATGTATTTGCATTTGTCATGACTTGTAGGGGAGCTTCTTCCCTGCAGGTCCTTCAGCAGGAGAGGGAAGGGATCAGGGGTCACTCATCCTGAGCTGTTGGCACAGCGTTGGCTGGAAGGACAGGGCTGAAAGCCTGAATTTTTTCATGTTTCCTCTTCCTCATTTTTGACTGACAAGTGGCACGCAGTGGCCAAGGTTCACACTGCTCCTTGGGGAGAAGGGTCTTCCTGTACTCAGAACAGGCATGAGAGAGGGATTTCTCAGTGCAAAAGCGGAATGTCCCGTGGCACCTCTCTTAGAGAACAGAGGGGAAGCCTCAACCAGCCTTGCCAGAGACACACCAGAGTGTCCTGCTCCACAGTAGGGCTGAAGTCAGCAAAGGTTTTTTTTTAATTTCATGTTACTTTCTACTCATTTACCACCCAAAATTGCTTGGGCTTGGCATCATCAGTTCCCTTTCTGCCCACAGTCTTATCATCTGCCCCTTGTCACAGAGAAGCCCCAGGTGCCAGGGGGATTTCAACCTTCCAGAAGGGCAGGGAAGGGGAGCAGGAACACCTGATTTCTACGTGGTGTCATGTTGGATGTTCTGCTTCAGTAAAACATCCCCGGCTGGGCAGCAGGGGAATGGCTGCTGTTTGCCACCTCCTGGCTCCTGTCCTTGGGGCAGGTGAAGCCCTGGGGAGTATGAGGACAGAAGGAGACCATGGGGGTGGGAGAAGAGATGTGGGACACAGATGCTGGAGCAAACATGGGGAATTCCTGAGGAGAGGGGAGTAGACACAAGAGCCATCACAGGGTGATAGAAACAAAGGTTTTATCCTCTGGTGCCAGAGGGGACTGTGCAGAGCTTGGTGCCTCTCAGAGAGGAACTGAAGGACTGAGGGTCAGAAGATGCTGTGTCTGCAAAACACTGCGAACAGTGAACAGTGCATCAGGGGTTTTTCAGTCTTAAAGTGGTTTTTTTTTTCTTTGGAGACCTGAGGTTTTCTGCATCAAAGACATCTCAGCTGAAGTTCATGAAACTCCCTTCTAGGAGAGGGTAAGATTTGGGTCTTGCGGTCCTTGAAAATCCCAGACCACACCAGACAGCAGCCATGGGAGCGATCTAAGGGAAAGGCACAAGGCCGTGAGGATGATAATCACACTTTTCCATGCAGCAAGGCCACAGAATTAATGGGAACAGCCTGAAGTCCTCACACAATAGGAAGACTTACCAGAGATGGTCTCTGCTGGGGCAAAACCCCAGTGCAGATCCTGTTGTTCATGGCAGTCATTCAGAGGTCGATTGGGGTCCTGCAGCACACTGGGCAGGGCTGCCAAGGACCAGGATCTGGGGAAGCTGGAGTCATTCTGGATAACCTTTGCTGGTGGATGGCCCATGCCCAGCTCAGCTCGAGGTTGGGCAGGGAGCCAGAGGGTTGTGTCTGTGACTCTCAGCTGTCATGAGCTCATGGTTTACGGGAGGCAGGCTCCAGGTAGGGCTGCTGCGCCAGGCTGAGCGGTGCAGCAGGGTCCCGCTCCAGGAAAGCTCTGGAAAGTGGAAGGTCACTTGCCAACCCTGTGCCAGGATACTTGGATTGTTGTCATTTTAAGAAAAAAACCATCCATCTGTATTTCTGGAAAGAGACCAGACCTTTTGCCCTCCTTTCCAAGGAGGAGAAGCAGTGGCAGCCCCCAGTCCCTGCTGCACCTGGTAACTCCTCAGGAGCACAAAACCTCCCCAGCCCATCTCATGCTGGGGGTTAAGGGCTGCCAAGAGCTCAATCAGAGCAGGGCCATCAGAGGCCTTGGCAGAGCTCGGGCTCCTGTGTCTGGAGCAGCCTGGAGGACACAGCTGTCCTGCAAGCAGACACACTCTGGAAGCCACGGGATACCCTGGCAGCCGACCAGTCACTAGTACATCCAAATAATGTCTGGGCTTCCTTGTAAATTCATAAAAACTGGTGCATTTCCATGAAACATTTTGATGTCTATGAATCAGCATTTTCCAATAAAATGTTTCATCAGAAAATTCCCAGCGAGATCCAGCCCTGATAAGGCCCAGAGCATTGGCTGCAGGCCAGGCCAGCCTCAGCCATGGGGCAGTTGTGCAGAGTGATCTCTCTGGGCGATGACGATTCCTCCTGACCTTTCCTGCAGTGTGACTGTGTGGCCTGGGCATCTGAAATGTTATTTATAGGCAGCAGCAGCAAGTGCTGTGGAGACAGTCTCCAGCAGGCCCTCGAGGCCTGGACATGCAAGGGCTGCTGGAAAGGAGCTTTTCCAGTGGAAAAGCCACTTTACAGAAACACGAATAGAAATAAACTCCCTCTTGGAGATAAATCATTGCTGCTGGGGGCTTGGTTCTGTGCATGTGCTTCCACACGACCTGGGGACGCTGCTGGCTGTGTGAAACTGCTGCTAACAGAGGGGTGCTCTCCTCCTCTCGTTCCTCTCCTGGGGCTGCTGCCAGAGGAAGATTTGTCACAGCACAGGGAGGCTCTGGTTTCACTGCGTGTCTCCAGCCCTGTGCAAATGTAGTTTCCTACATCTCAAACGACAGGAATTGCTGGGGACAGGTTGGTGGTGTGTGACTGTAGGGCCCGTATCGCACAGGAATGGAGAACTTTGTCTTCACCTGGAGTAATGAAATGAAATAACTCCCTCTCAGAGCCATCTGCACAGGTTTTCTTGGAGTTTCCTGGAGCTTCTGAGCTCTCTAAGGCCTATTATCTATATTGGTCCAATGAAAAGGAGGGTGCTGCAAAGCTGAGAAAAAAATGGGCAATGTCAGGACACTCAGTTGCTCCAATTTGCTCCAGAAAAAAAGAAAAAAAATAGCCCAAATCAGTTTTTCCTCAACAAAACATTCCAATTTCTATCCCATTGAGAAGTTAAGGCTGGCATTCCCAGAGCTTCCATTTTAAAAACCTGCCACATTCTGAAGAAGTAATTTTCTGCTTCTGACCCTGCTTCTTTTCTTGTAAAATGAGGTCATTTCAAGGTCCCTGTTGCTCCAAGTTCTGAACAGTTGCTGATGGGTTTCTATCCTTGTGTACAATGAAGCAAACAAGATAAATAAAAGAGACCAAGGTGTAGTGCATCAGCTTGTGGGAACTTTAGGATCCATAAGTTATCATATTCTTATGCAAAGTTGCATTTCAGGTTTCATCAGAATATAGAACTGCTTTAAGGCTGTGTGTAATTGCATTTCAGAAAATAATAGGAAGGGATTAGGTGTCCTGCAAAGAAAATTCTGCTTATTAACAAACGGGGCACAAATCCTTTATTTCATGTTGGAATATCAAGGACAGTGCAGAGACAGGTTTATGTCTGTGGTTTGATGCACTACTATATATAACAATGGGTTTGCTCCACAGAGACTTTTGCTTGAGTGTGTGCACTCTGAGTCCCTTTGGTAAAGAGAAATGTTTATTCTGACAGCACATATTGTGTTTCCAAGATGGACTGATTCGGGTTTTCATTCAGCAGTGGAGACTTGTAGCACTTTATTAGCATAAGCAGTACAAATAGACTTTCATTCTCTAAGTTGTGCTCCTGCTCATGTAAATCAGCAGTAAGACTTGAAAACCAACACTATTACAATTCTTTTAAAAATACAATTTTTTTTGTCTCGTATCTGGAAGCCACTTTGAAAAGCACTGTTGTTGCAACAGTGCCTTCTGACTGAGGTCTTAGAGAAATTCAAGAATAAAATGGTTGAAGTAGTTTGAAAATTATATCCTATTCCTCAAGTATTTACTCCAAGCAGTGAACAAAATCTTCCAAGGGAGCAAGGGTACACCGAACAGAGATGGCTGGTGCAATGGCTCTTTGGCTTTTCTATTATCCCTAATATTTCTGCTGCTGTTGCTTGCTCTCCTCCTTCTTCCCAGCATTTGTTCTTGGTGAAGGAACAATAACTTGAATAACTCGTATTCAAGTTCATAGGCTCCGTAATTCCAGAAGCATCACCCTCTGCAGTGTTCTCTCTCCACCCCACTGGAGTCAGAGATGAGCCCTGGCTATCTGATTCTAGCACAACAAAACAAATATGCTGGCCCAATGATCTTCTGACCATATATAGGCTGAAATAGCCTTTTGGAAGATATGGTTGATATCTGTGATCATCACAGGCCAATTAGGAACCATTATGGAAACAACCATCTTACCAGTAATTTATTGGGCAGCCTCAAACTATTTCCTTGGGTGGGGAGGGTGTCATCTTCAAGAACACCTCCTGCTCAGGAGAGGCCATGAATTAATTTTTATGGAGGATCTGATGGGGAGAGTGCAGAGCTCAGAGCATGAACCTGAGCACAGAGTTACGTCTTGGAAATGCAATGTCCCAGAGGAAAGCAGACGGGAGAGATTCAGTGTTGATATGGTTCTCATGGCAGCTGCTTTCTGAGAGTTCCTTGACAGAGTAATCTCTGCTTTTCAGTTGCCTCCCAAGAACTACTTTTCTCCTGTGCAAGAAGCAAACAGCACTGCTCAGTGCAGTGCCCCACTTTGCAACAGGAGGAGCAGACAGGATCTGCCTGGGATGCCAGAGCTGCTGCGCTGAGGTGTGTGAGGTGGCTGAGGAGAGCTCAGCTCCAGGCTCCTGATGCCTTTACCAACAGAGAAGCTGCCTTGCCTTTAGGGCCAAACCATGGCCAGAGGGGTTACTGGGCAGACCCGGTGTATTCCAGTGGCACAGTATTCCAGTGGCAGACCATCCTTTGCATCCACCACAGAGCCAGAGGATCACACACTGGGTTGGGTTGGAAGGGACCTTTAAGCTCATCTCGTTTTACCCCCCTGCCATGGGCAGGGACACCTTCCACCATCCCAGGCTGTTCCAAGCCCTGTCCAGCCTGGCCTTGGACACTGCCAGGGATCCCTGGCACCCTCACAGCGAAGGATTATACCAGTCCAGTTCTGTTGGATTTGTCAGGATCTTGCTGAGACATGAATTTTTTGCCACGGATGTAGGGAAAGAGGCAGAAAGGGAATTTCCAGGCCCAAGCAAGCTGGGTTTGATGGTCTCATTGTCATTTTTTAGTAGCTGATGTAAGGCACAGAGCAAAGTGGGCAGCTGATGGTGGCTGCTGGGTGGGAAGGGACTGGAGGAGAGGTAGGGGGTCAGGTGTGACAGGAGCAGTGCAGGCAATAAAAGCAAATGCTGAACTGCAGACCTGCCTTTTCTTTGTGAATTCATCTGTTGCTAAGAATAACCTGCCTGGACAGTGTCCTACAGCATGCTCCAACCTAAAGGGCATTTTGATCTGACGAATGAAAACTAATAGAGTGAAGTTATTACCATATGAACATGTGGATTGGAAACATGTGTGGAGTGATTAAAGGCGAAGGCTTGATGACAGGCCCGTACCGGAGATGGTGCATCTCGGGGAGGAGATTGCTGTTTGGGAAATGCCATATTTTACCATTGAGTTCATTAGTATTTGCCATAAGGAAAACAAGAAAGGTTGACTCCAGAAAAAAAAAACCCCTCCCTCTCAGATCCTATCACTGCACACACGATGTTTGCTTTGGAAACTCCTCGCTGGGGTTTCTGTCAGTCTGTTGCTCCGCGAATGCTGTCTCATGGACAGTTTAGGATTTCACTCTGCCTGGGCTTGGACGCTGTCCCAGGAGTGTGCTTGGTGTCAGGAATTCGAGCTGGAAAAAGTGTGCATTCTGGAAGATTAGGCACTGCAGGCTGTCCCCGCAGTGCCCATGTGCTGGGCAGGTCAGAGCACACCGGGGCGGCTGCAGGGCTGTGCCCCAGGATGGGAAATCCACCACAGCACTGCAGGGAGACACAGCAGAGCTGACAGGAAGCTTTGGGTTGATACATGTTCGTTATAAATCATCTTCTGCTTGTCTGTTTACAATAGTCTGTCTTTCCTTAATGTTTTTGAGGTAAGAACAGACCCTGTATTTTAACTCGACAACAATATTTTTATGGGAAAAAATAATTGCACATCCTTGCTATTCGTATTTTTGGACGAGATGTGAACCAGAACTATGGGGCCAAATGCCTCACCCCAAACACTGAAAACTGAAGAACAGGAGAAAAATCAGTCACAATGTAAAAACTTTGCTAAATTTTGTGACAGTAACCAGTGTATCTGTGACTGGCTGCGAGGCACCTGAAGCAGATTAACAAACTTTTTTTAAAGCCTACACAATTTCCCTGACCTCTGTGTTTTCACCTCAGTGATTCTACTGGCAAAAGGGAAAGGCAGGCAAAGGGACTGAAAATTGCTATTGTAAAATGCCTGTAAATGGAAGAATAAGACCAAATGTCATTTTATTTATTTCTGGCAAAGTCAGCTCACAGTGGCTGGAAATCCAGAGAAATGAGAAACCTTTCTGCTTTTTGCAGTCACCACTTAGTGTTTTTTCGGGTAAAAAACCCAGCCCATTTAGTTCAGTTCCTTCTGTTTCCTTTCCCCTTCCTTGGCAGCACAGATGACAGCACAACAAGGACATTTCACATGGCTTTTGATGGCTTTCGTCTTTTTCACAGTCTCGTTGATCTCTTGAGGTTTCAGATGTGTTTCTGGCTGTTCCCACTGGGAGAGCCCACGCAGGTGTGGGCTGGTGCAGGTGTCCTGGGGGAAGGATGTGCCACATCTGGCAGAGGCACAGGAGGATCAACGTGCAGCTCCACGAGCCTGTGTGCCAAGGGCTGGGCACAGGGACAGCCCTGCAGCACGCACGGGAGGGTGACTGTCCGCGGTGGCAGCAGGACATCAGCGCCCCAGGGCGTTTCATTCCGCTTGTCGAAAATGTACATTCCAGGCTGGTGTTGCTCGTGAGGTGCAGGAGGGCAGTGGTGGAGACACAAAAAGCTGAGACGTTTCTCAGGTTCGATGAGAGCTCTGCGGAAACAAACGTGGGAAGCTGTGCTCATGCACCTCCTCTGTTCTTGTCTCTCCCGAGACCCGGATGAAAAACAATCCACGAAGAAAAACTACATGTAGATGGCAGCTGGAGAATCTGGGGCTCCAGGGAATGGTGGGAATGGGGTCAGACACAGCAAAGGGACAGCCAAAAAATTAGAGAGGTCTCTGCTGCCAAACTTCCCCTGCCCTTTGAGAAAGGGCAGAGGGCACGGGGTGGCCGCAGGGATGAGGGCTGTCCCGGAGGATGCCAGCCGGCCTGCCGGAGGAGGGGGAACCACCGCATCATTCCCAGCGGGCAGACGCGGCTGGGCCACAGAGCAGGTGGCACTTCCAAGCGGGCAGGGAGTCTGTGCAGGCAGAGAACAGAGAACTCCTGCCCGGCAGCTGGAGCAGGGGCAAGCGCAGAGGCTGCTGCTCTCCCGGACATTTACTGTGCCGGGGGGAGCCCCCAAAACAGATCTCAGGCCCCTGCTGGATTCACGTGGCCATGTCCCAAAGCCCGTGTGGTGCCCAGGCTGTGGCACACACCGAGCTGTGCCCCGCTACAGCCCCCAGAACCGGCAGGGACCGGGACGGGCTGCGGGAGCAGCCCCGCCGCGCTCATCCCGCACCACTGCAGGATCTCCGATGAGCTGCTTGGGAGCAGCCCCTGGAGCTCGTGTTTCCTGCCCTGCCGGGCTGCAGAAGGGCTGGCAGATCGCACCTGCAGCCGGGTGCAGCCCAGCTCCTTGCCGAGCCGGTGCCGGGGAAGGACAGAGCTGCCCCCGGCTGTGGCTGCCCAGGCTGGACCCCGGACCGGACTCAACATGTACCGCTCCCTTTCTGCCCTTCTATGCTGGAATACACAGCACCGGTTTCTGCCTCGTGGTATTAATAACCCCTGGGATGTCTTTGTTTAAAGTATTCCATTGGGAAGTGCTATTTTAAGGCTCCATTGAGTCAGGCGGAATGTGAAACCTCCTCCTGCCGGACACTTCACACTCGGTGCTTATCTGCGTGCGCGCTGGTATTTTGTCTAATACAACGCGGAGATTAGCTCCCCTCGCGATTTCACTTTCACAATTTACATTTCGTGTGTTGGAGCAGCCACAACAGTCTGCACGAGATCGTGTCCATATGTTCCCGGAGCACAGAACACGCCGCCGAGCAGTTGTTGAGTGTTGTGGTGCCCTGGGACACACCGGGGGTCGGGTCCTGCGAGGTGCTTGCTGGGCACATCCCAGACCTGGCAAGCTGGGCCTGGACTCATCAAGAAAGTTCAGTTTGCTAACAATTCATCAAGGAGCCACCAACACTGCTTAGCTCTTTAGTTTGAGATAACACTCATCTGATTTCCTGCATATTCAGAAGTCACAGGAGGGAATCACACTGAGGGAATCGAGTGAATGGTTTCTCCAGTGTTCTTCAGCCCTGGAGAAGATGAGGGAAACTCTGGGGAGATGAAGAACATCCTTGGAGCAGATTTTGTCTGCTCTGGTCCTTGAGATGGCAGGATCAAGGCTTGGGGGCATCCCAGTTGGTCGGTTCACAGGAGCAATCCCAAATACTTGAAACCCAGAGAAAAGAGTCCTGAAGAGTCCCACTGGTGTGGCAGAGGAACCAGAATGGATGTAGGGGACTGGGCTAAACTAGGTGTGCAACACTGGCTCCTTGCTTTCCTTGTTTCATGATGGTGGCCTCAGGCCTCTGACTCCTCACTTAGGCTTCAGCAGGCTGGGATACCATGGCTGGGTGATTCTTTTTTGGATGGGACCGTGCCAGGGGATTGTTCCACTAGTTCCAGCCCACCAGAAAGAGACATTGGTCCAGGCAAGGCTTCCCTGCACTGCTCTCAAAAACCCTGACACACTTTTTAACTTACACAAGCTATGATGGTGGGGTGTTTCCATGATGCTCTCTCTCACAACAAGTTTGTGTGAAGAGAAGCAGAAAACATGTCCACAACAAAAATAAGGGCTCCCACCTACAATCTGTGCCTCCAGGCCTGAGAGCTGCACTTGGAAGACAACCCTGTCCTTTCTCCAGGGCCCACGGGATGCACAGGGGTCTGTCCTCCCCAGCAGCAGTGCAGGGATCCTGTGGAGCTGCTCCAGCAGCAGAACAGCGACTGTGTAGCTGTGCAGGGAGCTCCCCCCCGCAGGGAAAACAAAGCCCTTTTGGAGAGGAGACACTTGCTGAGCACAGGGCTCAGCACTGCGTGTTACCCCTGGATATCAACAAAACATGGTCCTGCTTTTTACCCTTTGCAACCTTACTTATAAATACCAGGAGCCCTGCTTTACCCACAACTCAGAAGAACAAAGTTGATTTATTTTTGTTCTTTCAACTGTGGCTAATAATAAAGTGTGAACCCTGCACAAAGCTGAGCTCTGTGCTGGGGCTCTGTTGTCATGAGACCAGTGACTCCAAATACAGGGAGATGGGAACACACCGAAGGTGTTGCCGAGGCATTTTTTACACTGCAAGGGTCAGCATGGGGCAGGGAGCAGCTTTGTTTAAAGACCCTGAGCTCCTTTGGCAGGTGGCAGCTGGTACCTCTTTCTCTATGTGGCACAGGGAGTTCAAAATGATTTACAAGTCAAAAACAACAGCATGCCTGGGACACTTTTGAAGCCTATTTATTCTTCTAAATCATTTTCAAGTATTCTTCTGTAGAAACTGGAGCCCTGCTGAGGTGCACTGGCTCAGCCCTGCATTTCTCCCGTTTATGGAACCCCACACACAGGCAGTAAATGCCTCCACTCATTGGCCCTATATTTCCCTTGCCATCACAGGGCTGCCTTTGCAGAGATCCAATCCTTGCTTCTGGCCTGGCAGCCTTTGCTAAATCGCAGGGCTTCACATCCTGCCCCTCAGGCATCACATACTCCCTGCAAAAAAGCACTTTCAGTTCTTGCCTGGGAGCTCCTTAACTCTGACTCTGCTGGAAAACTCAGCAAGATGGGGAGAACTGCATTAAAACAAGGTAAAAAACAACCAAATCCTCCTAGGCACGACATGGAAGGAAAATTAATATTTAAAATACATGTATGATGTAATGGGACTTAAAATAGTCTGTATCCTGGAAAAAAGAGATTAACTGCTTAAGGCAAACTAATGAAAAGGTCACTTGGACAATACTTGCAAAGCACTCCCTGTACTGCATCACGGACTTATCGGTTCTGTTTGACAGGGAGTCACACATGATCCCAAGCACTTATCTCTGTTTTATACTTTATGAAAAATTGATTGACTCCTTTTGCCCAAGAATTTGTGTTAAATAAGAAATAAAACATTGTTTATGGGCAACTTTCTCTTCCCATAGTCAGCAGGGGCCAGTTTTATAAGAACGGGACATCAAATCTTAATACTGCAAAGTACCTGCATATTTGACATGGCAAAGTGAACTCTTCTGTTATTATCTCAGCTGGATCAGTTCCTAAAGCTAAACAGAAACAGCAGCGAACATTTTCCATTCTTTCTGCCTCTAACCAGCTTCCCTCACCCTCTGGCACAGACCACATCCTGTCTGGGCAGTGCCAGTCCTCCCAGAATGCCGCTGAGAGGGGTGATGTCCATCCCCTGCCACCCCGGCGTGGTGCTGGCAGCACTGGGATGTCTGAGCTCCTACCTGCCAGGCTATGGGTGCAGCAGACTGCCCGGGTGTGTTTTGCTGCCCACTGATTGCCTTGCAGCAGCAAACCCACTGTCAGATGTCCCCTGGTTAAGGAAGTGCAGCCATGCCCAGTGTGATGAGAGAGCACTGGGCTGGATGTACAGCATTGCCACTGAATTTGGAGGCTGGGGAGGGATCACAGATGTAAAACTTTCATGACAGCTCCCTCAGCTGCATTGCTGGAGGTGAGGGCCACAATCCAGGGAGGTGTTTTAGGAGTGCCCAACTCCTCTCAGGAATGGGAGACAGCATAGGAAATGCCAAGAGCCACTCATGGTGGAAGTTCAGACCAAACATCAGGAAAAACTCCAGCGAGAGAGCAGTGCAGCACTAGGACAGATCACCCAAACAAACTGCAAGCTCTCCATCCTCGGGAGTCTTGAAGACTCAGGAAGACAAGCCATGGCTGACCTGGTTTTGCTGCTAATTCCCTTTGGAGAAGAGCGGGGATGGCAGGCTGTGACTGTCTCTTCCTGTTGATTGTGCGATTCTCTTCTCCACTGTATTTCAGGGGTACTGGTACAACACTGGTATGGACAGGATATCATAGGAGGGTTGCTCCTTTTTCAAACTCTTCTTTTCATAAAGGAAGGACTTTGCAATTAGCAAGCCTTCCCACCAGACTGGTGTTGTATTCTCACAAGATTTCCTCGAGGACTTACTTGCTTTTCAGCAATGCCACACAGCTGCAGGGTGAAAATGCTTCTTAACTTCCTTTGGTGCAGAGCATGTGCTCTGTCTTAGGGAGGTGGAGTCTGTTGTTCTTGTTTCAAAATAGGACACACACTTATTCCTCAGGTGATGGGAATACAGCCCCCGAAAGGGATGTTACAAAGACAGTTTTATTTTCCCAACCTTCAAAAATTTGCAATATAACTCAAATGTTGTGTGGTGCTGCAGCCAGCGCTGGGCAGAAAGTGTTAGATCTCACAATCCCAGAAGCTGTGGCTCAGATTCAGGCAGCCCTCCAGAGGTCCATGCTTTAAGCTGGGAGGTATGAGAAATGAAGTTGCTGCTTCAGGGTCTTAAAAAGGGGCAACGCCAAAGCTCATCCAAAGCTTGAGGCTGTTCACACATAGGCCACCTGCTCCAAGCAGCATCGAGCTGCTCCTTCCTGTAACTGCCTCATGACTTCCTGGGAGATTTCACGCTGTGATGTCACTTCTGCAGCACCTTTCACCGATGATGAATCCCTCCAGAAACAGAGAGAAAATGACCCAGAAACATCGCTACACATAAACCCCTCAGTTATACAAAGTCCTGCAAACATCAGATAAGACCATAACAGAGAAAAGGTCACAGCAACACCAGCTATGTCGTGAATAGCAGCAACAAGTAGCAGCCAGTGCCTGATTCAGTCTAAGGCTAGAAAGATGAAAAGATAGAAATGTTGTTGGCTTTAATTCTTTTGTAGTGCGTTCCAGACAGCTGTCAACTGCTGAACATTTGAACAACCAGGGCCTCCCAAAGGGAAATAACATCTTCGGAATGGCCAGGCTCAAGAAAACACCACATCTTAGATGATGTATTGATGGGGAAAAATAAATTCAGAAGGGAATTTGGTGCTTTGCCGAGCAATGTCCTGAAGATAAGCTTGTACCAGTTCTTCAGTCACGCACTAATGATCTTCAGTTCATTATATGTTATAAATCACTCTGATGGATACAGAAAAGGGTAATAAATGAATAAATAAATAGCAAACACTCTGTGGATAGTGCTGATCATAGGAAGATGAATTAATCATAAACACTGCTTCCAAAGGCTGTGACACGAATGAGCATTCCTTTGATATCAGCCGTGCTCTTCTTCCCACCAACTTGTTCTGAAATAAACATCCCAGTAAATATTTGTCTCCTTGCTCTAGCATTGCAAATAAAATGAGAAAGGCCACATCCCTTCCTAGCCCATGGATAGCAATTCCCTTAGGGTGATGCTGGATTTCAGGTTGGGATTCACCTCAGCCCGCTTCAGTCAGATTCTAGCTTGCCATCTCAGTCTAGAGTGGGGTCTCTGGGCTCCCTTCAGAGCTGCCCTTCCAATTTGCCACCCTCCAGTGCTTGCAATCTCTTTTATCTCTTTTAATCTCTTTTATGGCTTCACTGTCTGATGTCCCACCCTGGTGCTCTCTCCCCTAGAAGGTGCCCCAGGAATTTTGGTGCCTCACTGCAGCACATCCTGCACGGGGGCATTTCAGGTGCAGTGATTTCCACCCCGCTGGTGGCACCACAGTCACCTGCAGCCTGAGCCCTGGCCCTGCCCGGTGCCCTCCTGGGCTGCTGTGCCACCACAGCAGGCCAGCACCAGAGCCCTGGGAGTGGCAGCCCCAGCTCCTCTGGGATGATGCTCCAAGGCTCGTCCCGGGCCGTCGGCAGGGAAGAGGGGTTGCTTTGCCGCACTGTGCCCTGCCCTGCACCAGTGAGTCACACAGGGCTCAGTGAGGCAGGGATGAGCCTTCTGGGATGCTGGGATGGCTCTCTTGGACTCAGGACAAGCCTTCCTAATAGACTCAGGGCTCACTTCCTTTATCTGCTGTCATATGATTGCAAACTCTCATTTCATTCTCTGCCTGCTCTCCTTCCTAGGTGAAGTCCATTCATTATTTTTAACTGTATCCACAACTCTTCCTTATCTCCAAGCCCTGCTGTTCCCTCCTGCACAGGCTGATGACATGACTGCACGTGTTCTGTTCTCCTGGTAGCTTGTCTGAGCACAAACCCCCTTGCTGCTCCCTTTCCCTGTTCCCATCTGCAGCAGCCAGGTGCCCTGAGGAGGCATTTCTGACTCGTGGCTCTGCCCTGGTATCTCCTTCCTCGGGCTGCAGAGGGGTCAGCAGCCTGCCCTACTAACACCCACACCAAAACCTCCTGCTTCCTGCAGCAACATGTGAGACTTGGCCATCTCTCACCTGCATTGTCCTGCTCAGCCTTGGGAATCCCTTGGCAACTCCAGCCCACAAACAGCCTGCAATGGACACCACACTCCAGCCTCATCTTCAAGCTGTTGCTCCCAGAATCAGCTTCATCCTCACTGGATTTGAAGCCTAAATTCTCATATGTCAAAGCCAAATTCTGTCTCCAAGTTGCCCAAGCTCCTAGTCAGCTATTTCCTTGAAAGCAGTAGGGTTCAGGCAATGCGAGTGCTGCTGCAGATAAATCATGCTCAAAGGGTTTGGAATCCTCTACTTGACCCAGAATGTAAAAACCTGCATGAGCAATGCCTCTAAGCAGAAAAACTGTCAGAAAAATCGATCTGGTTACCTCCCTATGTGCAGAATTCCCTCTGTTTATGCTCCACGTCAGCAATGCCTTGGGATGGCAGGGAGGGAGGGTGGCTGATGGGAGACTTCACCGAGCAGTCTGAGCCAGTCAGCAAGTTCTCAGCTTTCCCTGCTGCTCAATTTTCCTAGATTGGAAATGAAACACGGGTGGCAAAAGAACTGGAAGATGCTTTTGAGTGTGGTTCTGGCCTGCACAAAAGGCTCTGTAATGTGGATATTGCTGTGTATTGTTTCTCAATAGGCCCCTCAATTAGTTCTGCTGAGCGCAGCACAGTGGGAGAACTGGTTTTATCTCCCTGCCTCCAGCCTTGGTTTTAGTTTAGCCAAAGAGGGCTGCCCACTGCTGCTCCCAGCACAGGGCTTGAGGAAGCACTGCTCCAGAGAAAGCACCCAGATCAGCACAGCTGCAGGATGAGAGGATGGAGGAGCAGATGCGAATGGTCTCAGCTGACAAACACAGCCCCGTCTTCTCTCGCTGGCACCGCAGCTCGCCAGGCTGTGAGAAACATGCTGGGCTCCTTCCAGATGAGATGCCACCATCAGTATCAACAGACTTTGTGCAGGACTTTGTGATGCTTGGGCTCAATCCCAGCCTCGGAGACGCCGGCACAATCCCTTTGCTCTTGCTGTGACTTGCGAGGTGCCTGGGTGGGAGCACGGGGTGTCACAGGGCAGCACGGCCAGGGGCGGCTTCTGCAAGGTGCTGAGGTTCGGTTTGGTGAATGCAGAAAATGCAGAAAACCCTCTGGGCTGCAGGCTCGGCTCTGACAGCTGCACACTGAGGCCTGGAGCGTGCCTGGGTGGGGTCATGGACTCGTTTTTGAGGAGGACAAAAGGGTGCTCTGAGAAACGACTGCAGCTGGGATTGCCCTCCTCTGTCCTCCCAGAATCAGTGCCCATACCTTCCCCCTGCCCATCCAGAAAAGTGTTTCTACGAACTTCTCTTTCACGATCTGGACTCCAGGCTGGACTTGTATTCTCAGGTCCTGGAGGCCTGATTGTCTTTTTCAGACCATCTCACCACCCTCAGTGGTTTTGGAGAGCAAGCACCCTGTTCGTGCGTCTTAGCATGTGCCTCTTTGCTCTGTTGTTCTCTGAATTACACACACAAACTAATAATAAAGCCATCTCTTCATCCACTATTGTCTTTCTTTATGAAAAAAATTACGAAGTAGGAGAATAAATGGACATATATGAGAGAGAAACAGCTTTAATGAGATTAATATTCAATAACACACTAATGGCTTCACACTGTGAAATAGAAAGTATTGTAGGTGTTGGAAAATTGTATGACATCAGTCAAGAACGGAAGGAACCCAGCTAAACTTAGATCAGACTGACAAGTGAATTTTGGAGCTGGTTTTGGCTAAGTTTTGCAATCAAGGAATTATGTTTGCTGATCCCCAATGGGACATCCGTGCAAAAGTGTAGTCAAAAGCCACCAAAAGAGTGCGACCAAGGGTAGATTCTTACCCTGGGGCAGACCTGTGTAAAAGGCTGATGTGAATTCACCGGGTGTCCATCACCCAGCTGGCCTCAGAGGAGGATTGCATGGTGGTCAGGCCCTGGCACAGACCCCTGGAAGTGTCCAAGGCCAGGCTGGACAGGGCTTGGAGCACCCTGGGATAGTGGATGGCATCCCTGCCATGGCAAGGGGTGGAACTGAGTGGTCTTGAAGGTCCCTTCTAACCCAAACCACTCTGGGATTGTGTGAAGGCGGACCAGAGGGAAACAAGAGCAGCTAAGATGGAGAGACAGAGAGCGTCTGATCTGAGACAAGGTACAAGGTTGCCATGACATAGTACAGAGACACAAACCCTGAGGGACAGCAAAGGAACATCAGAACACACTGAGGTTCCCTCTTCACTCTTTGTTGTCATCATTCAAGTGCTAAGACAGATTTAATGGGTTAGGCTCTGTGTAGGTGGAGGAGAACCTGGATGCTGTAAATGCAGAAATCCCATGGATTCTGAGCATGCTATGCATCCATGTGCACAAGAAATCTCCTGTGACAAAGCTTCAGAGCATGCATTTAAGACTTGGAGGCATTATCCAACACCTATCTTCACGTGCAAAGCAGGCACTTGGGGAATTTCTCTGATTTTCCCCTGGAAGCAACCAGCACAGCCTGCGCTTTCTGCTGTGGGCCGGGTCCAGGGCTGAGCCCCCAAGGAGCTCTGAGTAGATCATAAAGCTGACAAGCACTTGGAAAAGCTGATGTAACAATATGTCTGTAATTTACGGGTGAGGGACAGTGAAATTGGGAGATAGCTTAAACTCAGAGGAACATGAGGTGTGTGGGTGTCTGTGCATGGCTGTGCACAAGGTCACCCTGGGTGGAATTTGTTTGCCATTACTGGTGGCACTCAGTGGCTTTGTTGCCCATCCCCTGCAGAGGCAGGACACCCATCTTCTGGGCCTGACACTAGGAGCTGAATTATCCTTGGGATATTTTGTGGCTGTAGCTGTTTTCATGGTTTGGCAGGTCAGGAACAACTCTGTGACTTTGTCCTTTGTTAGTTCTCCTTCTACTAAGTTTCCCTTAGGAACTCACACTTGCAAAGAGCCCTGAGGTCTCTGAGTAAGCCCAGAACCCCAGTGTTGGAGCCCACAACTCAGACTAGTCAGAGTCAACAGTGGGTTTCTGAGTTCCTTCATCCAGAACCAGGATGCAGGGTGTGTTCACTCTCTCAGCATTGCACTCACCCCAGGGGATGCCTTGTCCAGTCTCCACCCCGATGTCCTCAGGTTTGTTCTCCCAGGCAGATGTGGAATCTCCAGCCCTGGGCTCTGGGGTGCTGGAGCCTGACCAAGGCCCAGGAGAATGTCTGTGCTGGGTACAGCTCCAGCCCTGTCTTTTCAGGGACTTTTGACAGTTTCAGTCCACGGCCAGAGCAGAGCAGAGCGAGAAAGCAAACACAATACCCGAGCAGTAAGCGTGAATCCAATTCCAGATCAGCAGTTAAGGAGGGCATCCATCCTGCCACACGAGAGGTGGCTCCACAGAGTACAGGAGGTCCTGCCAAGAGCTTTTTTTGGCTCTTTAGTCAAAACTTCCCTTTGCCTAAATTTCCATTGCTCCTGGGCACAGTATGTGCCTTCTTGGAGCACCCCAAATAACCCTCGCTCGCTACCATCAAGTTATTGTTTCATTTAAATGATATTGGAAGCTCCTCCAGCCCCAGCCAGGGAGAAAGGCTCTCCCTCCTTGCCAGGGGACTATGTAATACAACAGTTTTGTGCCAGAACTGCTCCATGGGGGCCAGGAGAGAAGCAAGAGGGACATAATGTGCTTTCCATGAGGGAAGCCCATTCTACCAAGGTCTGCTGGGGCTTGCTCTGCTGCTGGCATGGTTGCCTCTCACAAGTTGTACAGGACTTGATAAAGTCAGACAGCTGGATGAAAGAGCATAAATACCCTAAACTTAAACATGCTATTGAGGAGCTGAAGGCAGGACATAAATAACTGCACTCTCGCTTTCATGTTTATCATACAATTGCAACAGGACCATATTTGGAATAAGTATCCCAATATTTGAATGCAACATGTGATTGGAGTTTATCTGTTGTCATGTTTTGAATAAATATTCAGAAAACTCATTATTTCGGATATCCCCCTCTTCTCACTTTTTCCCAGATGAGGTGGAGCTAGGCAGTTTGGACACGGCTCGAGCTGTCTTTCATGTTTTCAAAAGCCCTGAGGCCTGGAACTGAGCTTAGCACAGCTCGTTTCTGAGCCATCCGGGAGGCCGGATCCGTGCAGGGCGAGCCCTGACCAGCAGCCAGCCCTGCTCCACACCCCAGCCCGGGGTGTGCCTGTCCCTGAGGTATGGTCACTCTGCTGGGCTGTAGCTCTCCTCTCTGGAGGCCCTCACTAGGTGGGTGACAACAGAGGGGCTTTCCTGTGACAATGACAAGGGACCATGACAGCTGCTCCATCCGAAAGGACAGGGAGGCAGAGCACCCTGACTTGCTCCCTCACCATGGATGGGGTCCTGCCTCTGCCTGCCTGTGGGTCACAGACAGAATTTCTCTGCACAAGGTCAATTCCAGTCCTACGAGCTCTCAGAGACAAAAGGAGACCCTGGTGTCATTTTACCCTTTGAGTTTTAATAATGCCAAGTGCAAGAGGTCCCCAGAATCATCAGCCATGATCAGGTGAAGCATAAAAACTTGTCAAAAAATCTTTGAGAAGGACGTAACAAAACCAGAGGATTAAATTGACTAAGAAAATCTCTTTAGCCCCAAAGCAGTGTTGTTACCCAATTATACTCATTTGTAAGAAATTCAGTCCTGTTGCTGTGTGGAGGATGCACAGGCTGGTCTGCACCAGGATGTGCACAGGTGGAGAGTTGATGCTGTCAAGGGAAAAGGCTGCTTAAAGACAGTGCCTGGGTGACAGAGCTTGCACACCCTGTGCTGGGCATCCCCAACAGCCAGGTAAAGTGCTAATGTCAAGCTTTCCTGGTGCTGCAGCCAGTGAAGTGGTTCAGGGGCTCTGCAGAGCAGTGAGCCAGAGACAGGGTCCTGCGTGACAGCGCTGCTCCAGGGGTGCTGCACCCAGGTCTGCTGCTGAGCATTGTGGCAGCCCTTACAAACAGCTGATCAGTGCAGTGGTACCCCGTTAGGACAATGTGGATCTGATCAGAGCTTGCACCCAAGGTCATCTTTGCTGGGAAATGCAGAGTTACAAAGTAGCGTTTCCAGTAACATTCCCTTTATTTTCCCTTTCACTCTTACTCTTACTGGATCAGATTTTGGCAGAGAACATTTTTGCTTAATTCCGTTTACTTCTAAAAACATAAGTTCTGCAATTAATTTCATCTTTCTATTGTCTCAGAAATGTTGGTCAACAGGGAGAATAATTCTGGCCTGGATTTCTGATGTGCATCGGGGTACGGCACCAAACCGTGCTGCCAGCTGACTCCCAGGCATGGGATGCATTAGAGAGGAAATGAAATCTGAGGGCATGGCGTGTGGAAACGCAGCCTGTCTGCCTTGCACGCTTGCACAGCCACCAGCACACATGTGCACGCTCAGTGCCAAGGCTCTCACGCAAACATTGGCACCCTTCTGCCATCGCAGCCGCTGCAGCAGCGCACGGCCGTGTGCTCGGGCTGGCTGGGAGCGCCGGGGCTCCCGGGGCTGCTGCCACCACGAGCCCCTGGCTCGCACCCAGCCCACACCAGCACGGCCCCGCTGTCACGTGCCGCTGCCGTATTTCTTCCTTAACGTTTTGGGCTTAGCACAGATGGGCCCCAGGGTGCTCTGAGTTCTTGGGGCTGATGGGAATGCCATGTCTCCAGAGCCTGAGCCATAAATCTTCATGGACTCCAGTGCTTGCCAAGCTGTAGGAAGCACAAGCTAGGGATGAACAAACAGTTCACAACCTTCTGTCATGAAGGGAGCCCACATGGAGAATGGAGGGGGACAGGACAAGGGGGAATGGCTTTACACTGACTGGAAGTAGGTTTAGGTTAGATATTAGAAGAAAGTTCTGACTGTGAGGCTGGCGAGGTCCTGGCACAGGTTTCCTGGAGAAGCTGTGGCTGCCCCATTCCTGGAAGCGTTCAAGGCCAGGTTGGACAGGCTTGGAAAAAATTGGTCAAGTGGGAGATGGAACTGGATGATCTTTAAAGTCTCTTTCAAACCAGGCCTTTCTGTGACACTGAGATTCCACGATTCTGCATCCTCCTTCCTGCTGGCTCCATGGCTATACCTCCATTTGCTTTGTGACTGAGAACACCGGGCTGCAGAAATGTGTCACTCCCTTCTCCCAAGTGCCATTGTCCTTCTGCCAGATTCCCACCTCCTGCCATGCAGAGGACACTGCAGACAGGACACAGGCCCCCACTTGCCAGAGAGCACTCTGAGGCTTGGGCACAGTCCGTGCTTGGTGTCTCAGTTGCTCTGTGTGCAGGCTGGGGGGCGTGTGGAGCATTCGTCCTCCATGGGTTACATACCTATTCAAATGCTCCATTTACACAAGTTGTCAATATTTAGCTGCCCTTTTCTGAACCACCACATCTCAAAAGAAGCACTCTGAAGAGGGAAGCAGCCAGGGTGGACAGAAAGGATTGTGTCCCTGGTCTGTTTCTTTGCAATCTCCACTGAAAAGGTGCTCTGGTACATCTCCTTCATTCGTGAGGTCCTGCACGGTGACTCAGCCCCTGCAGGTTCAAGCTGCTCCTAAACACGGTGCTCATTTACTCGGAGCAGCTAACGCAGAACAGCGGGTTGAATTTGTTGACACATCTCAGAGAGATCTCACTGATTAATGTGCTGAATCTCAAACACAGGCTAAGACCATGAAATCCCTAACAGGGGTTTAGATGAGAGATAACATAATAATACACAGAACTCTTGGAAACATTTTCAAGCCATGTAATGTCTATATTCTTAGTGTTCCTGACAGTGCTAATGGAACCAGAAAGTTGACAAGATCTCCTCTGTATTCAATTCCCTCATTGCTTTTAAACCCCTTTTCATGTAGACATGGTTCTTCCAGCATCACTTAAATCTTCCAAGCCTGTAGGAACTGGGATCTTGAGCTTGGCAAGCCAGGGTCACTTCTCCCCTCTCTGTGATCAGGGACGAGAGGCTGCAGAGGCTGTCCAGAAGGACATGTCCTTGCAAAGGGCAGGGAGGAATCAGCTTTACTGGTGGAAAGGAAGATGACACAGGCCAAGAGGAGGATGTGAGCTTCGTTTCTCAGCTTTTGTGTCTCTGTCTTGCTTGTCTGCAGCGTGGGGTGGGGAATGATGAAACGCTGTTTGAGTGTTCAAGGCAGGTTAGGGAAGGCTTATCACGGTGCCTCATCCCACAGGGAAAGGCATATGAGAGCAGACCATGCAGTGATTCATTAAGAAGCTCTGCCTCCCCTGTCAGAGCCTTACATGGTGTATAGCTTACTCCTGCTGCCTTAATCCTTTGAAGATGCTGGGTCAGTTTTTCCTGCTCATCTGGCTTTAGCCGCACGTGCTCTCAGCGTGTGGAGCCGCCAAAGTTTCCTGGGCTCTCCAAAGGGGCAAAAGCAAGGCTTTAATTTATCTGATCTGTGTTTCATTCTTTATTTGTAAAGGGAGCAGCAAAAGTGGAAACGGAGTCCCTGCCTTTTCCCACCAAGCCCCACACGTGCCCGTGCCATCGTGTTTGCTCTGTTGGAGATTCGCGGGAGGCAGCTCTGGGATTTCATGCTGCAACAGTCAGGAATATTTTCTCTGGGTTTCGAGGCAGTGAGGGGGAAGGTTCCCAAACCCCCCTCCGAGTTCTGGCACTGGTGCAACTGAATGAGCTGAAAAAGGGCCCTTCCCAGCGAGGGCTGTGCGTGTACTCACAATGGCATATGCTCTCAGGAAGGGAGAAGTCCCCATCCAAACCCCACACGCAGCTGGCTCCAGACCGTACTTCACCTTCACCTGACTCATTGTTGGGTCTCCACTCTCGCTGATTTTATCTGCTTTGCTTTGCTCGCTTCCTGCCCTCGGGCGATGATCGCCTTTGCTGATCCGGGACGGAGATCTGCCGGCAGCGGAGCACAGGGAAGCAGAGCGAGATTGCTCTGGGAGCGCAGACACTTCGGAGCAGCCTCCAGAGGGAGATGCCAGCCTGGCTGTGGCAGGAGCAGCCTCCCCGAGCGGAGCTGTGCTCCCCAGCTGGGCTCTGGCTCGCTGTGACATCACGGAGCGCAGGTCTCCGAGGCACCACCAGCACCAGATCCAGGCACGGAACCCGAGGCAGCTGAGGCTGCAGGACGGAGAGAGTGCCAGGACTGGAGCCGGCGGCTCCCTGAGCCAGCCCAGCAGCTCCGCAGTGAGGGCAGGGCACCCCGAAGCAGGGGCAGCCATCACCTCCTTGCGCAGCGCCGTGGCACTAAGGAGAGGCCGCTGCCCCATCACGGGCTGCCCCATCACACACCGCACCTGCCAGAGCCTGGAGGGTCCTTGCAGCTCGCTGGGTACCCAGGCAGAGCTCTCTCAGTGGTGCTGGGCTCAGGGATGCTCTGGCACTGACTTTGCCTGTGCTTGCCTTGCTCACCTTCCCAGCCCCAGCCCCAGCCCCAGCCCAGCCTCCCTCCAGCCCCACAGGGACCTGCAGGATGCCAGGGAGGTGGTTGGGAACCTGCTGCGAGTTCCAGGGAACACCTGAGCCTGCCAGCAGCACTCTCTGTGTCGTGTCCATCGCGTGTCCGGCAGCCAGAGGGTCCAGCCCCCCAACCTGCCCCAGGGCAAGCTCAGCCTCACCGCCCCTGAGGGGCTCAGCACCTCATCTCCACCCCTGAGGGTCTCAGCACCTCATCTCCACCCCAGAGGCACTCAGGAGAAAGGGGAAGGGACAAAATAGAGCAGGAGGTGTGTCCAGGATTTTCAGGGATACCTTGGAAACAGTTTGCATCTACCTGAAGCAGATAAATAAGAGAGATCTTCTGGGGACAGAGGAAGAAAACCAGTTTACAAGCTCTGAGGTTGCACTACCTGCCTGCGGCCCTCCAGGAGCAGCAATTGGCCTTTTGCAGCCTTCTGGCTGCCTTTCCCTGCCTGGTTTTCCCACAAGTTCTCTGCCACTTTCTGTGCTAAAGCCTCTGGTTTGTGCCAAACCTCATGTCTGCTGCAGTGCATTTAACAGCCAGTGATTGGGGGTTTGACTCCTCAGGTGGTGAGTTCTCTGCATTATTGTCAGAGAACATTGTGGTTTCTATTTTTTCCAGTCTTAGGAAATTTTGGGGATGGCAGAGAATGGAAACTAAATTTGCTAGACCAAATGATTCTGGGTTTTTTCCTAGCAGGATAAGCACCATATAAAATACACCAGTGGCAGTCTCCCAGCTATGCACTGCATGAGTTCAGCAGCATGTCACACTGGGGAACAGCCTTAGAGCAGGGTTTGGACCTCAGCTTCTTCCTGGAGCTCTGAATGCCCTGTAAGACATTGCCCCTTGCAGTCAACACAGCAATAATTAACACAATTTACAAAACACTGCGTCCTGGGGGCACTACTGTGGCTGCTGTGGTGATGGTGTCAGGAGAGACCTTGGCAGAAATAACACTGCTGATTAGATGAATGGGATTGCATCTTAGTTTTAGATGATCTTGGAATGCTGGAAATTGGCTGTGACATCCCAGCATGAATCATGCCCTGGGGAAGTGGGCTTCTGCTCCAGACTGGGAGTTTGGCAACTGGAAACCATGGGGAAGACTGGAGTGCGTGAGTTTGTCGTAAGACAAGTCTGACCCACTGAAGTCACTGTGAAAGGGGCAAATGCAATGCCAGGATGTCTCGGGATGGCTCCTGCATGAATGACAGGGAGGAAATTATGCCAGGAGCTCTGGACAGACCATGCCTGGAAAAGTGCATGCAGATCTGGTTGCCTGCTTCAAGAGAGACACATTCATTGCTCTCTGGACATAAGTCTGGGGTAAATTCCAGGGATTAAGAAGATCTGTTCTTGACTCTTTAAGTTAAAGATCTTTGCTGGCAGAAGAACAAATGGGTATAAACCGGTTGTTATGAATTCAATCTGAAAATGAGGAAACACAATCTGAAGGTCAGGAGTGAGATACAGGAACAGCCTTCCCTACACACAGTGGAGACCAATCGAATCCCTTCACAATGGACACAATTCCCTGGAGAATAAGAGCACACTGCTGTGTGTAGGGGCAGGTCCAGCTCAGCGATCCTTTATTTGCAGAAGCAGCTCCGTGTCTGGCTCATCTGGGCACAGGGGATTAGCAGGGCCAAGGAGCTGAGGACAGCTGAAGCAGAGGCTCGGGTTATCGGCCCTTCCTCCGAAATGGTGTGCTTGTTTTGCTCAGTCTTTCATCTCCCAGCACATACTGAAGCCCAGTTTTTTTCCAGACCAGGAGTTCCTGGGTGCTGAGAAGAGGCAGATGGACAGAGTTAGCTGAATACTCACGTTGTAGCTCTCCGGGCCTCAAAAGCAACAGGTGGTCTCTCAGAAGTCACCCCCAACCAACCTCTGTACCACACAATGGTCCTTCCTAGGGCAGACAATGAATGTGTGCCACACACAGCTCCTGCAGCTGCTCATCCTGGGCATTCCCTGGGCAGCACAGCTGTGCACAGCCCCAGTGAATCTGAGCTTCACTTCCAGGGGAGGAGAAGAGGGTGTGCAGAGGGCTCAGTAACAGGCTCAGTAATGGGGAGAGGGAGAGACAAGCACAAGCCACATGGGAACTCGGTAAATCCTTCTTATCACACATCTGGAGCAGGGAAGAGGCAGGAGCCTGCCGAGATGTGAGTGGAGGGAAAGAAGGATGTGCTTGTGACACATCAGTGCAGGGTAGTGACAGCTTGTCTCACGCTGAGGAGCTTTTAACCCCCCTCTCCTGGTGAGACCCAGCAAGCCTCCTCACACAAGCACTTGGCAAGGGGCAGCTCAGAGACCCCACAGCCAGAAATCAAGCTGCTCCCCCAGAGTTCTGCCAATGTGCCCTTATTCACGAGCAAAGAGTTGAAACCACTATCCCTCGACTTGGCTGTTTGCTCGTGCTCACATCGTGTGACTGATAGCTCAAATCATCTGCCATTGTTTCTGTTCCCTGGCTGGATGGCTTTTAAACAGGACACCCAAAAATACACTCTGGTAAGGCTTTTCAGATGAATACTCACTTGGGATTGGATTTGCATGTTTCTGTCTTGCAAACACTTGCCCCTGCAAGGAGCAGCCATGCACGTGCTCACCAGGAACCTCAGCGCTCCCAGAAATCCCAGCTAGCTGGACACCAAGCCATGCTGAGCACACATCTTGGCAAAGCTCCTCTTTTTACTGTGTGACTGGCTCCGGGGGGTGCTGAGCGACTGCTCTGAACACCAGGGGGTGAAGAACTCTCCAAAACCTGACCTGCTTTATTTATGAGCTTTGTGATCTCGTCTGCACATCTCTGCACGGATGAGGTGTTGCTGTGAGCTTTGTGCTGGAGCTGCTGCCATGACAACTCGTGTCACGGTACTGTCACAGACTGCCCAAGTCCCCTGACACTGCCTCTACACCTTTTTTCTCTGGGCTCCCAAGCAGAGGTGGAAATCGTGGATTTAGTAAAGCGTTCACAGTCGCAGCTTCTCCCTGGGCAGGTGAGAGCCGTGGCTGCAGCCCCGAGCAGGGTGTGCTGCTCAGCACGGCTCCTTGGCTCGCAGCACCTGCACGGCCCAGGGTGCCCAGCCCACAGGAGGAATGCAATGCCCTGGCTGCACCAGCAGCTGCAGTGAGCAGTGCCTGAGTGCCCTGCCTCATCCTACTCTGGAGGGAGCAAACAGGGCGAGGTTGGGCGGTGAAGTCATGGGGCAGTGGCACAGCAAAGCGTGTGCCAGGCACCCTGCTCTTCTCATCACCCATCATCTTCATTTGGAAACGTTCCAGTCTGTCTCTCCAGAGGCCTTCAGGGAGCAGGAGCTGGTCCCTGCCGCAGCCCTCCGGGTCCTTGCAGGGAGAACAGGGAGCCAGGCACCACTGCATCATCTCAAACTGGTGATAAATCCTGCTCGCCTGGCAGGTGGTCAGTGGTGTGCTGATGGACCAGGCACGGCACAGAGCTCCTCTCCATGCATGGATGGCAAGGACAAAACCAATTCCACAACCCTGGAGCCGAACCCACCGTGCTGCAGTGAGGTGAGACCAGGCTGCAGCGTGGAAGCAAAGGTTCCCCTTTGCTTCCTCACAGAACACACCAGCACTGGGATCCTGCCCCTTCTCCTTGGCCCCTCTCACCATCCAGGAGGAGCATATTTGCTTCTGTCAAGTTTTTCAGCATCCAGTTTAAAGACTGTCTCAGTTTCCCTCATCATTCTCCCCAGGGATTCACTTTGCACATTCTTTAGGTGGCATTTTTGTCACTTGCTTGCACCTTTGAGCTCACACACACACACACACACACACACTCAAATCAGAGTTAGTAATAAATAAAACTATTCCTTTCAAAACAGAAACTCATTCTTGTCAAGATTCCCATCTATAAATACCTCTGAAAAGGACAAGAAAGTTTAGTTTGGCATGAAAATGTGGGTACCATGAGGAATGCCATTTTTCAGTGCTACCAGAAGGGGCCCTGCAATAGATGCATGCCATGGATACAAACGTCCTGCCCGGAATACGTGCCTCTCTTGTGCCTGGCTGTGCACTGTGACCTATAGACTGGGCATGCCTGGGAAGCAAAAGCCTGCAGAAAGCTGCAGGGAGCTCCAGGCAGTCTGACTGGACAGGCAACAGTTCACAAATTCCAGAAGAATGCCTTCTACAATGAGGTAACAAGAATAGGAGTCAGCCCACGACAGGGGACACCCCCATCCAGAGGAATTTGACATCTCAGTAAACCCCGTGTGGGAGAGGAAGCAGGCCAAGAAGTGACTTGCTGGAGAGGGACTTCCCTGAGCTTTGTGGGTGACAAAGGCAGGTTCCCTGAGCATCTGTGCCAGCCACTGCTGTTTCTCCTGAAGTATTCTCCAGCTTGAGGTGTCCCCACTGCCCCCAGGAGCCGCTGGCCCTGCACATCTGCAATGACACGTGCTGCTCTTGGCTGCTTTTCCATCTGCCCTCCAGCAGCCTCCTCCATGCTGTGCTCCATTGCTGGGAGAACCTACTCTCCACACACTGACTCATCCCTTCCCACAGCACATCCCACCTCCTCAGAACCCCGCTGCTCACCAGCCATGCCCCCACACCCCGCACGCATGTAGGACCAGGCTGGAGGCTCCAGGGCACAGCTGACTGGTGTGGCTGTGTTTGTGAAGTGGAAGTGCCTGTCTGACTGGCTGATATAACTTCCACAGGCACGAGGACACCCCTCAAACCGAGTGTCTTCTCAGTAACACAGCGAGAGTTCACCCAGCTTTGCTTCTCCAAAGGATTCCCCCCTTCCCCAGGCGTGTCTCTGGCACACTGCAGGGGTCAGAACACAGGCTGCAAAGGACACTTCATCCCCTGCACTCCAGACACCAAACTGGGCTCTGTGATGGCAGAACAGCCCCTCCTCCCTCTTATCACCTCTTGGGAAGGACCCCATCCGTGGTGGCTGCTGGGGCTGCTGATAGTGAGGTCCTTAGGTCAGGCCATTTCTGAATAAAGGCCCCTATCTCAACTCAAAATCCTTTCCCATTCTGGGTTGTGAAGCCATGTCTGGAGACTCTGAGCACTCTGGGCAGGAGACACATTTGGCTAATCTCTGGCTGTGGCTGGCTGCTCAGAACACAGCTGACACCTGTCAAAGTGATAGCAGAGGTGGCTTCCCAAAGATGCCTGTCCTCCAAATCCTCCAAGCCTCACGGCAAGTAGGAGCCAGCACCCCTTAGCCCTTATCTCCCAGCTCTGCTGAGAGGAACCTGAGGTGTGTGAAGGCAGCTTTATCTGACAAAGTGACAAAATGACCCCAATAAATAAGCTACCGGGTTGGGGAAGGTCCCAGACGTGTTTCTGGGATGTTTTGAGCCACAACAGCTCACTGCTGAGCAGAGATGGAGGAGTGGTGTGTGCTGCCAGTGGAACCCTTCCTCACACCCCACAGAGGAAGACAGGACCAGGCACGGGGCCAAAGCAACCCGTTGGAGGGCAAGGTGACACAGGCTCATCCAGAAGCTGTCACAAAGATGTTTGTCAGGAAGATGAGCTGCATCCCCCCAGGCCGGAGGTGTCACCCAGAGAGCTCTCACGTATTTCCTTTTCTGTAGAATCCTGTCTGCTCCTCCTGTCCTGAGCATGAGAACCAGCCAGGTGTCCCATCAGAGGGAACAGCCCTACCAGACACCTCTGCACAGAGATGTGGGTGCTGCTGACCTGCTCACCAGGCTCTGCACTCTGAGGGTGATGGACGTCAGCCCACAGAGGAATCCAACCACAGAGGACGGGCAGTACCGTACCAGAGCCGTCATCTCCCTCTTTTAGCTCTCTCCCAGCTGCTTCCCTCCTTCTCCCGTACGAGGGAAACTGGTGACCAGAGCCCCAGGGTCAGGGCCATACTCAGAGGAGCAGGCGGTCCTGCCATGTCCCGATTATGTCATTGGAAGCCAGAAAGAAAACCAGGTTTTTTACATTTTTTCCCCAAATGTCATTTCCATTAGGTCGTCTGTTTCAGCCAATTTAAGCTCTCAGCAGAATTCCCACCAAATTTTATATCAACTATTTTGGGGTAGGGTTTAAAAAAGTGAAAGAGTTTGACTAATTTTAAACCCAGTGTTCCCAAGGGACACTTAACAAAACACACAATGTCTAAAAACCTTTGCCGTTTCAAGGAGTTCAAAATAACATTCCAGAAGGGATCTTTAGAAAAATGTTCCTGCACCGGTCCTGTTCCCGCCGCTGGGCTGGGCCGCCTCCCTTTAATATCCCACATTTGTTTTCCATTTAGTTATCAAACCTACATTAAAACAAAATCTCAGAGTAAATGAAATCAAACTAACCTACCTCCTTTCATTTCCAGAATGTTTAAGGCGTATTAAAGGAGCAGAGCCTGTCTATTTCCATTGCCAGGGGGGTCAGGTAGCTCAGGATCTGCCCCTCCGAGCCCGTGGGATGGGGCCAGGGCTGAGCACACCTCTGCTCTCCCTCATCCCACAGCCCCGTGCTCTGCACCAACAGCCCCAAAACCCCTCCAGGAGAGAAGTTTTGGGGCTGTGCCTGTCACCCCCACTGAGGTGTGGAGGCAGCTCAGCTGCCACTCGCAGGGAATCCGTAAATCTCATTTTGCACTAATCCGAGGACTCTGTGAAGCTCCCTCTGTACCTTTTGTCTGGAGAAACTGGATGTGTTTAGAGATGGTTTTATTAAAAGAGGCTTGGAAGGAGTTGTTTAAATCACCCTGCTTGGCAACCTGACAAAATTACCTGTGCTGAGCCCAAAATAAAAACACCCTGTCGCTTGCAGAATCCCCTACCTCATACAAAAACCAAAAATCTTCCCTCACTTGACAAAAAAATACGTGTTTTTTAATTACTGCTCCCCTCACTCACTATTGCCCCATTCTCACCCCTTTGCCCAGGTTACCCAGTGCCAGGGCTGGGGTGCTGGCCCCCAGCTCGGTGGCAGGTGCCTTTTTTGGGGGTTAACACCTGGAATTCCGTGTGGGAATGAGCCTCATGTTTGTACCACATCACCAGCACCACTCTGGTGATGGCAGCCCTTTGAAAGTCATTTTACATTGTCTCAATCTGTGTGGTGGGGAGTGATAGTGACAATATCAGATCTTAGGGAAGGAAGATTTATTTCGTCTAGTTTGTTCCTAGTTTTCATAGTATGGATGCCCTTCAACTCAAACATTTAATTTATAGCTTCTTTTTTTTTTCATAAAATAAATAAAAATTAAGAATTTAAATGAGTCATCATCTGCCCAGAGAGCATTTGCTAAAATATTAACTGCACAAGTAGCTCAATACAAAGATTTCCCTCTTTCCATGAACAGCAGACGACATTTCTTTTTGTCAGCAAAGATATTTCAGATTTATTGAAGCATAGTAGGATAGTCTGTGTCCCAAACATACAAACAAAACTATAAATAGTTCAGGAAGATAAGAAAAGTATCTTACGTAAATACTCAGCCTAAAATGAATACAGAATCCAGGAATCCTTCCTTGCTCCCCAGTATATTTAACATTTCCAGATGTGTCTGGATGACCAGTTTGGGATTAGGGGTCTGAAGCTGCATGGCGTGGGGCCCACTCCACGGAGACAATAAGTTGGATTAAATGTCCTACAGCACATCCACTTTTCTACAGTTGTCCCTGTCCTCAACAAGCATTTTCTATTTCATTACAGGGACAGTTTTCTCTGGATTTTGCCTGTCCTGTAGACCATTGTCAGGCAGTTTCTTTTTCTTAGTGTGGCTTCAAACTCTTTTATCCCTTTGGACCACCTGGTCCTGTGGTCTTTACTCTGAACAGACTTGGATATTGCAAGAGCCTCAGCGATCTTCACATTATCTTATCCGTGATCTTGGCCAGGAAAAAATGTCACATCTTGCAGTCTGTGACTAATATTAGACGAAAGCTGAACTCCACATCGAATTCTCAGGCAGCCCAGTCGGGAAGGAGGAGTGCAGCTCTCACAGAGCTCACAGCAGAGCAGGGCTAAAGGCATCCCCTGCTCGTTCCACGGCTGTCCCTCCCACCTGCACAGGGAGGAATCACATCCCACAGCCAGCACGGGTCAGCTGTGGACTTCTGAGAGTCTCTTCCCTGTCAGCCAGAGGTGTGAGGCTCTGAAAAACCCCTTAGTACTTTCAAGGAAAATGGAAAGGGAAAAAAATTAGGTAATTTCTAAAAAGAAGTTTGTAAGAAATAAGAGATCATAAAACAGGCACATTTGGTTCATTTTCCCTCAGAACTGAAAGGCTTTTTAGAGCAGTGTGTAAAATGGTTTTGTTTCCAGGAGTTTCCCCTTCATCTGCATTAGAATGGTGGATCTGTGTTTACACAGCATTTCAGAGACCTGTCCCAAGACCTTCCCTGTGTGTTCCCAAGCCAGCAGCAGGCAGCTCCTGTCCCCAGTGCTGGGATGTTCTCCGGTTGCAGAGCTGTGGCCACAGGCACACACAGCCCGTGTTTGCACTGCTCGGGCTCTAGCAGCACCTCTATTTCTCATCAGTCAGAAAAAAAAAACCAAACATAAACATTACAAGGTTATATAGAGCACTGATTTCTATTTTTGTCATCTTTAAAATAGTAGGTAAGTCCCGTGGTTATATCCAAGTTGGCCCAATTCCTCTTTTTGTTTGTTTGGGGTTTAATTATCTTGGAAGAAATTTGCTAGTGATTTTGGGTCTCTGCTGCAGTGCTGTGACAAAGTCTGTGCTCGGGTTATTCATTTCCAAGTCTGTGTTTTGCAAAGCTTGGCACCTCCACGTCCCTCCCCATCAGGGAGAATTTCGAAGTCTCTGCTTCCTCTCCTGCTTGAGCAGCACAGACCGAGGGGAGGCTTGGGGAGGCTGCTGGAAGCGGGACAAAGCACCAGCTCTCCCGGCTTCCCGGCAGCACAGCTCCCACTTCTGAGCAGGCAGTGACTGATGGGGGAAGACACTCAGATACCCCAGGAGGAAAGCTCGTGAGGGGGATTTTGGCAGCAAAAGGCCAGTGCCCTGTGGAGAACTGCGGGGGGAATCGGGTGCTGGGGAAGCTGGCAGCTCCCGGGCTGGAGAGGCAGATGCTGAACAGACCCGTGCGTGAGCGGAGCTTGCAGCAGGCGCTGCCGAGCAGCGAGCCAAGGTGCAGGACAGTAGCAGCCTGAAATTTTGTAAATAAACAGCGCGTGCAGATGGCAACAAGCAGATTCCTGATCCTGCCCCAGGTCTGTGTACCTGCGCAGGATGAGCTGCTCCCCAGGGCTGCTGTGTGCTGTAAGCATGCATCGCCCCAGCAGCGCTGCTGGGTGCCCTCACCACAGCTCACCGTCCTCCCGGGCAGGCAGAGCCCTGCAGAGGTGCAGATTCTCTGTTTTCCAGCACTGTTTAATGTCAGGAGCAGAGGTGGGAGAGTTGGGCTGGAGAAGGTCCCTGTGTGAGGGGGCTGGGTCCTGTTCTGCCCCAAAGCACCATGGCCATGCTCGTGTATTCCTGCCAGAGCTGGGCTGAGGGGACACTGAGGAGCAGCAGCAAAAGTTCTGGGCTCAGGTATAAGGGCTGAACAGGGGAAGGGCAGGGCACTCAAAGCATCACTGATGGGGCCAACATCTCCAAAAGAACAGGGCACAGGGAGACCAGAAGAAAGTCCTGTCCTGAGAGCACCTGGTGGGATCAGTGTCTGTGCATCCCTGAGGAACTCAGCTGAGTCCAGAGGTCACCTGGGTGGGGCGGGCTGGCAATGCTGCATGCACAGTGCTCCAGGAATCCGACAGCTTGAGTGAAATTTGGGATCCATCTGCACCCTCTTCCATGGCCAAGGCAGGCAAGCAATGGCATAAAATTCAGGGAAATAATGCATCTAATCCGCCTGAGTAATGCTAATGCAAGCCTCTTGATTAGTGTTTAGAAACCAGGCAAACAATTGATTTAAAATAATTGGTAAATTATGATTAAATAAAAACATTTATACAAAAGAGTTTGTCATTGATATGGTTAAATAAATATTTGTAGAAGTAACTTATACTTGGCCCGGTGCCTGGGCGATGAGCTCTCTTGGGCTGGCTGTGGTTTCATTTTAATAAAGACCAGAAGGCATTCCAGGAATACATAATGCTCCCAGCCCATCCGATGTATATCTGGGGCTTTAGCTCTGCTCGCCACTAACCCAGGCTCAGCTTTGCTTTGTATCCCTCGCTGGTGCTCATCACACCCCTCCCCAAAACACCCTCCTTGTTTAGGGCTGAGCCACCGAACAAGCGGCTGTGCTGAGGGGGCTCGGTGGGCAGGAGGGAGGGATGCGGATGGGAACATCAGCCTGTCCTCTGTGGTGGGAGCAGAGATGGGATGGTGCAGGCTGCGCTGTAGGGAAGCCTCGAGTGAGCTCTGGACCTGCTGCAGGGCTTAGAGCAACACAGCTCTTATCTGGCCCTGCTCGGTGGGAGATTTCCAAGAGCTTTACAGAGGGGTTAGCCTCATTACGGCCAGTTAGAGATAAGGAAACCCAGCAGAGACGTGACTTGCCCAAAGTCCTGCTGCGGAGGGAACAGAAGCCAGGTCACCCCTGGCTGGGCCCTGTGGAGCCTCCTCAGCTCTTGGTGTGCTGCAGACTCATCCCCCTTGGCTCCACAGCCTGGCAGTGTCCGCACTGCCTGGGCAGCCAGCTGCCCCATGGACTCGTGCAGCCCCTCTGGCACCTGCACGCCAAACATCTCTGGAAATACCCACAGAGTGAAGGGTGAGGGGGACACAGGTCAGCAAAACGGGTTATCTGGGGGCCTGGGGGTGATACTGGCACTGCCATTGCTTCTCTCCCTCATTTCCAGTTAGCCTCCAGTGCTTGGAGCAGCCAGACCAGGCACAGAATCCTTCCTGCCTGCACTGGCCACCCAGAAAGCAGCCAAGGGCTCGTCACTGCTACAAAACACACCAGCTTGGCCTCGCATGTTCCTCACTGCCCTCAGCACTGGTCAGGCAGCTGCTCTCACCAGTCCAGCTGGCTGGGAAGTCCTGCTTGTAGGGACATCACGCTGGCCCCAGCCTCACCCTCCTCATGCTCTGGCAGAGGCTCCTGAGCCTGGGGGTGAGGGCTGCCCGGAGAGGGTGCACATGTGGCTGGCAGTAAAGGCAGGAGAGCCAAGCAGTTCCTGCACACAGCACCTGTGCTTTCCCCAGGACAAGCCTGCAGGAGCACACGGTCACCCTGCAGCCTGGACAGCACGCAGAGCGCGTCCAGCAGCGCGGCCTGGGGGTGTGAAGGTGGGCTTGGACCTTGCTGGGATGAGCAGTGGGCTGGCTACGAGAGGAAGGACACAGGCAGCCAGCTCTAGGCTTGGTTTGCACCATGCACAAGGCACTGGCGAGGTGGAGGGAGGAAGTTCCTGCTTTGCTGGGCTGCAGCATTTGAGGCTTGCCCCAGGCAGCACTGCAAGGGGAGCCCAGCACCTGGGAGCACCCTGCTCGTGGCCCGAGATATCAGAACAGCCGTGGGTGTGAGAGGAGTCCCTTGAAGGGAGCAAGTCCCCAGCTCCATTGGGAAACCATCCCCAGAATGTCATCTCCAGTGGATTAAAATAGAAATTTGCCTGCCCCGGCTGTGAAACACAGAAATTCACAGTCCCACTCACTGTACGCCTCCCTCAGTTGTGCCCGCAGGGAATTCACAGAGCCTGTGCCCAGTTCTCCTCCCCACAGGGACAGGGGAACCAGACCCTCCACTGCCTGTGAGTCCACACCAGGGCCGAGCTCAGGGCACGCGGTGCTGCCGTGCTGGACCTCCCAGCGAGGCCAGCGCCCTGACCTTGGTGTCCCACCACAGCCGTGAGTCAGGAGGCAGCTACTGGTATCTCCCATCCCACATCCCACGGCTCTGCACAGCACGGGCTGTGTCTGGCCCGGCCCTTCCCCTGCTGTGCATGGGACAGAGGAGGGAGGTCCCTGAGTGCCTTGAGCTCCTGCCAGCACAGCCCACTTGACCTGAGCACTGTGCTCCAGCCAGCGACCCCATGGAGAGCATCGCCCCTCCCGCTGACCTCCCCAGCCTCAGACCCTGAGCCTTTAACTCTTCCTTCACCTGCTCCGATCCCCTCTGCCCTCCATCCTGAGGCTCCCGGAGCTGATGGAGTGGCTGCAGCCCCCGCTGCTGAAGGACCAGCCTGTGTGCCAGCAGCAACAATCTGCCCGGAGCCAGGGAGTCAGGGACGAGTTCCATGCATCCACTGTGCCTGCAGGCTGGAGCACACGGGGAGGGACAGGCAGGGACACGGGACAGCCTCCAGCACAGTGCCCGGCTGTGGCAGCTCTCCACACTCCCTGCACATCCCTGCTCAGTAAACACAACAGCCAGAGTTTTACAATCAAATATTTATGCTAGCAAAAAAACATTTTACATAATCTTTAAACAGCTATGTCATCTCCCTATTTTCATTCTCTGATCTTTCTGTTTTGAGTCGGGATTGGAGAATTCAGTGTATTTACAAAGAAATAAATATTATGATGAAAACATCAGGCAGCTTAATAGTAGCTTTAGCAAAGTGCAGAAGTATTTTTGTGTTCATGTTGTCAATTGCATAACATCTTCTGGACCTTCATAAATTGAGGGACCTTGCTTGGATGCTTGCAGCACTGTGATAAATAGTTCACAGCTCCAACTCAAGCAAGGCTGTCTGCTGTCGGAATGGGAAGAGCTCATGACATCTCTGCCATAAATTCTGGCCCTCAGGCTCTGTGAGGAGATAGGGAGGGGGCAGACCACTTAAAATCTGGCAGACAGTGGCAAGTTCAGGACAGTGGAATGCTGCTGTGATGGTGCTTACCAGGTGCTATCAGCAGTGAAGGATTGGACCATCCCTGCTCACAGCTCCCTGACCAAAGGAAATACCAAGCTCTGGGCACGTCCTGAGCTAGAACCCAGCCAGGACCTTTCTGAGCTAGTTCCTGGAGACCACCTCTGCTTCACAGTGGCAGAGACACTGCTGCCTTGCTAGCTCCAGCTCAGAAAGCCTCTGTCTGTCCCAGGTCATGGAGAGGAATATCCTGGCTGTTTGCCATGGAAAGGCCACAGGACCTCTTTTCTGTGCAATTCACCCCCAGCTAAGTCCCAAGCATGCAAAGAGAAGCTAATTTCTCTTCAGGTTCCTAAAGGCCATGATCAGCAGCACGGCTGGAGCTTTGCTGGGGCAGTCTCAGAGCAGGAGGTTCATGTCTGCCCTGAATTCAGACAGCTGCAATGATCCACTCATGGGCAGTTCACATGGCCCCGTGAACTCACAAGAAATTCTTTCTCAGGAAAAGATTTCTTCGTCCATTCTCTATCACAATGATGACATCCTGGCAGTAGGCATCTTCAAAGGATGTCCAGAGGTCTTTGTGAGCCTTGGCTGCTGGTTTCCCTGTGATACTTGCCCTTGGCTACTGCCCTGCGCTCAGTTTATCACCGCTGTATTGGGTATGAATGGAAGAGTGCACTCCTCCTGAGCAACATACTTGTAAAGGCAACTCTTTTTCCAGCCTTCCCCCTCCTTCAGGATTCAGAGTTATGCCAGCCTGGGGACATTGAGCACAGTGTGCATACTGTGCCAGTACAGCTGTGCCTCCCTGTGGGACCTTGGACACCGCAGCTGCGCAAGCATGCAGCAAATTATCGCCACCCTGCTCACGGGATGGGGGAGTCAGGGCTGGGAGTTCATACCATCAGATGTGTCTTTCCAGAACACGCTGTGAAGATTCAAAAAATAAGGTCATGGCAGGAGGGGTCTTTTCCAAGTGGAGCTGTTAGGTGCTAGAGAAAAGAAACCAAAGCCAAACCAGCCCCAGTTCCACAGGAGAGGACAATCTGAGCAGACACGACTGGCAGGATACCAGGTTTGGGGAAACTCCCCTTCTTTGGCACAGACACTGTCACACACTGACCCCTCCGAGTCCCCAGAGGGGTTTCACTGAAACTTCAGCTCATTTGGTTCTTTTTCCCATAGTTGCAAATCTACACACAAACAAACAATCTGCTCTAAAATAAATCAGTCCCATAAACAATAGGGTGTGTTGGAAGATTAGAAGGGATGGCGTCCTGGGATCTGGTGAGCAGCACAGAGCTGATATCCTGATGGCTCTGGGGTGTGACTTCTCGGTTCAAAGGAATTCCCTGCCATGACTAATTTATTCTGGTATTTAAGGCTCACTCTTTCACTCACTGCAGTCAATACGACCCTGTTTACAACAGAGGTGCTTGCAGCAGAGCTGGGAGCAGGGGAATGGGAAGCAGTAGTGGTCTTTGCAGCCTTTGGGACCTTTGTGCCTGTTTCACCTTCCAGGGAAAGGTGGTGATGCAGCTGCTGGTGAGGCCCCTTTCAGAGCTGAACAGCGATTCTGGTGCAGACACAGCCAAGACTCGAGGGCTGGGCAACGACAGCTCTGGACAGTCATGAGGATCTTGTGGGGGGATAACTATTTCTGGGCTACCTAAAGCAGGCAGCAGCCAGGCAAATGCCTCAGTATCTGTGGTGGGATCTCAGTGCCTGTCCTCGCCTCAAGTCTGAGGTTTATGAGAGACACCTTTCCTCTGTTTCCTGAGGACACCAGGAGTACATGTGGTCAGGGCTGACTCTCACGTAAGGACCATCACAGGGAAACACCAGCTCCTGCCTGTGAGTTTAGCAGTTGAGCAATTTGCTGAGATGAGTCAACAAATTAGAGCTTGTTAGAGGTTGTGTCATCTCCTAAGAAAGACAGGTATCCCCTGGGGGAGGAAGGAAGGAAGGAAGGAAGGAAGGAAGGAAGGAAGGAAGGCACTATTAACTCCAAAGGGAGCAGGGATATCTGAGTGGAGCTTTGGCCAGCAGGAGCAGTAAATCAAACTGGAGTTTGCAAAGCAAAAAAGGACAAACACCTGAAGTTTGAGACACAGGGTGTCAGTGAGTCCTGCCTTGTCCTTGAGCTGCTCATGGCATGGTTCTGCTAAGTGGTCAAGCCTGTTTCAGGACAGCAGTGATTGTGAGGTTAAGTCCATTAGAAAGGACATTTCAAGTACAGTGGACTAAACATTAGGAAAAATTAGTAAGGAATGAGACTCTGGCCACCTTGCTAGACAATACAGTAGAACTCTGTTTACTAGCTCAGCTCAGTGCTTGGAGATCAATTTATTTAAATAATCTCTCCCTTGCCAGTCATTAAGGAAAATCCACTTCATCAGACGTAGCATGAGCAGGAAATCACATCCAGCCCAGGGAGCTCAGCTCAGGACAGCCTCATTAACCTCAGCTGTCAGGTAACCAGCAATAGGCCAAGAGGAAACAGTCTGACGTTGTGCCAGGGTTTAGGAAAAATTTCTTCCCTGAAAGAGTGTTCAGGCATTGGAACAGGCCACCTGGGGGAGTGGTGGAATGGCCATCCCTGGAAATGTTCAATAAATGTGTAGATTAGGTGCTTAGAGACATGGTCAGTGGTGTGCTTGACAGTGCCGGGTTGGTAGCTGGACTTGATGATCTTAGAGGGCTTTTCCGACCTAAATGATTCTGTGTTTCCATGGTTCTATCACACGGACTACACAAAGGTGAGAGACCCCAGGATATCTCTGCTGCATTGGGACATTGATGAATCAGAACCTCTGGGGCCATGAGTGTAGAAGCCTGGAAATTCCTATCCCCAACCCAAACTGTTTCAGAGTACTTTCCAGAAACCACGGGATTAAAATAAAGTAAAATTTAAAAAAACCCAACTTAAAAACAACCCCAACAAAACCTCAAACCAATCCTGAAGTATTTTTATGACCTGGAGGGAATTTAGGCAGCTTCCTAGGTGAGACCCATGTGTCAGGGAAGCTGAGATCTGTCCTTGACTTAGCTTGGCTTGTACCACTTACATTGCACGGTAAAAGGTGCCTGCAGATCATCCACTACCTCAAGTGAACCAGACGTGGGCTCGGGGAAGGGGAGCCTCAAACGGTCTGTTTCTCTTTATTTTGCATGTTTGCAGTCAGCTTCTCTTCTCTGAGAGCGTGTTTGCTAGGCGGGGAGGGCTCCTCCACAGCAGCGGTGTCCTCAGCCTCCTCGGCATGGCTGTGGCACAGGAAACTTTGAGCCAAAGTTTAGCCCTGCCCAGTACACCCCGTGTCAGAGTGCCAGAGCACGAGAGGATGCCTGCCGGGTGCCTGCAGCCCACGGGAGCATCTCGGGTGGATAAACCCTCGGATACAGCCCCGGGCTGGGAAAGGTGTGCACCGAGCAGCACAGCTCTGGGCACAGCAGGGACACCCAGGTGACACACGGAGCACACCGAGCTCAGTCCCTGGCCCGGGTGACACACGGAGCACACCAAGCTCAGTCCC
>VZRS01011266.1:169617-192618 GCA_013398055.1 Ifrita kowaldi
ACACCGAGCTCAGTCCCCGGCCCAGGTGACACACCGAGCTCAGTCCCTGGCCCGGGTGACACACGGAGCACACCGAGCTCAGTCCCCGGCCCAGGTGACACACGGAGCTCAGTCCCTGGCCCGGGTGACACCCTCAGCACACCGAGCTCAGTCCCTGGCCCTGGGAGCAGGGCAGCGCAGCCGCGTCCTGAGCCCCCGTGACGGGGAGCGCATCCAAGGCAGCGCTCAGGCGGAACGACCTCCCCAAAGCCGTCCCCTCTCCGGGACACTTGTCCCGACCCCAGCCCTCCCCTCGTCTTTGGGAACTGAACCCCCCAGCCCCACTGAGGAGCTGAGGTGCGGGGCCCGTGTCCCAGCACGCTGCAAAGAGTTAAGCCCTGGCTCTGTTGATATTTCCAGCGGCTCCCAAAGTCGGCTGAGACGGGGAGCGCCCGGATTGGCTGCGTACGGCCGGTAGTAATTAGTATCAGATATCAAACTTCTGTCTTTGCTAAGACCCTTTCCGATAGTCGCTGCTCCCCGCTAGACGATGACATCAGCCAGGACATCCAGCTGCTGGTAGTAAACTCCGGGCGGGAGGAGGCTCCCGCTGGCTCCACGTTAATTAGTTCGACACAGCACAGGGGGAGCAGTCGGTGTCTGTGCAGGGTCAGTGCTGGATGGGACCAAATCTTGCAAAGCCACTTGCTGCTCCTTGCCAGCCGGCTGTAAAAGCACCCAGAGAGTCCAGGAGAGCTGGATGAATCCTGAGCACCAGCCACGGTTTGGTCGGCTTTTCCCTGTGGAGGAAGTTAATGGTTTAAGTGAGGGGCGTCTGGATCTGGTCCCCGAGTCACCATGACACTCCTGGGGTCTGAGCACTCCTTGCTGATTCGGAGCAAGTTCAGATCAGGTAGGGAAAACCTTGAGATTTCTCTTGAAACCTCTCTCTGTCACGCCGCAGCCACAGACTGTTTTGCATTAAATGTTCGGAAGCAGCATGTGAGCAAAAGACTCGAGGGGTTGTAGAGCTGTCACGGCTTTGCTCTTACTGAGGCTGTTCCACAAGTGGAGAGACGCATCTTCCTTCCTTCCTCTCGCTTGCTTTTTTCCTCCTGGTTTTTCACTGTCTTTGATTTATGTCTGTGGTTTATTTTGGTAAAACTGCAGTTCCCAGTTCTCCTGCTCTGGCCCTGCTGCGAAGGATTCGGGCAGGAAGCCAAAAGGGCATCTGGGATAAACAAGGTGCCTAATGCCGTCCGTATATTCCAGGTGCTCTTGCGGGTCTGTCTGGGATAATCACGGAGAGGACGGGCCTGACGCTCTCTCTGACAGGCAGGCAGCCGAGCTTGTTCCATTAAGTTGTGACTAATTGGAGAAAAATGAATTTGAAGAAATGCGTCATTTTTAGAAGTAAAAATAACAAATGGAACATGAAAAGTATTTAAAGTGACATCATCAGAGAAATAAAACCAGAGGCACACAATTGATTGCCGCTCGCAGAGGGCTTGCAAGTAAAACATGCCTCCAGCTCGTAAGTCAGGGGAAGCACCGGGCAGGGGCTTCTCTGAGGACGTTCAGTGAGTGAAGGTGAGTGAAGGTGAACTATGGGACGGTGGCTTCTAGATCAGCCCCTCTGCTGGATGTTCATGCCTTTAGTCACTGGCTGCATTTATAGTAAGTATGCTGTCTTTGGGAGTGGGTATCCTGACTCGTAGTTTTCTTAATGATCACAACATACTGCAAATTTTAACAGTAAATGCCAAAAAAACGCTGTCAAGGTGCTTTCTGTGACCTTCCTAGAGGTGAAGTTCTCCCTGGGAATGCTCTCTGTGAGGATGTGCAGATAAATCAGCTGCGTGTGCCGTGCGGGATGCTTTAAATCCAGGCAGGGCAGTCCCGTTGGAACGTGCACCCGCTCTGGCATGTCACCCACGCCGTGTGTGTTTTTGCCTCCTTACGCACTGTAGATAATGAAATGGGAGATTTATGGGACTGATGGGAGACATGAGTGGTGTTATCAGGATCTCTTAGATAGCTGGGTGGTCAACTTAAACTTTGTTTTCTCAGCAAATACAAAGTTGGCAATTGGTTGAAAACCCCAGAGTGTGTGTGCAAACACAAGTGTCCTAGTCTGGCTGAATTATACAAAGCCTGGGTCCAGGTCTTTGGTGTGGTTTCCATATCGCTCTGATCTTACATTTCACTAGATTAAGTCATTCCTTAAATTTTGTTGGTATATTATGGTACACTGCTGTTCATTTGAAAAAAATCTCAGTCTGTAACAATTCCTCCAGCATGTACAAAGCAACACTGCCACCTCCCTGAGGAGCGGAGGACGGGCCGTGCATTGTCCCTGCATTCTTTTCAAATGAACCAGGATTGTTTTCAAGGCTCATCTCTGGTTTATTTGTAAGCTGGCTTTACTATGGAACCAACAGTGGGCTCTCTAAACATATTTTTCAAATGATTCTCCAAGAAAAGTAAACTTTGTGGGTCTTTGCTTCCATAAATTCTCGTGCCTTTCAGCATTTCTAGGACAGTCAATTTGTGCGGCATTCTTTGGTTCATGATTTATTCCCACAACTGCTATCCCTTGCTATGGCCTGGTGAAAGACAAGCTTCCCATTTGACAAGATTTCTCTGCCTATTGATTTCGTTGGAGCTGGGCTCACCAAAATCCCAAATGCATGTCTGCACCCCGCTGTTCCCATGGCTGTGACCACTGGTAACATGGGACGTGGCCACAGCACAACCCTGGTTGTCACAGTGGGTGAGACAGGAGGAGAGCAGGATGCTGAGAAACCCAAAGAAGTCAATAAAGCTGCTTTCAGTTTGTGCTGGATTTTTAATAACATGGGGAATAGAAAAGAAAAAGCTAATGTTTAATGGAATCTCTTTTATTTCCAAAGTCTCCATGAGACAGTTTCCTGTGGCATCCCTGCTCTGTGCGCAGGTTTTGTCAGCTGTAAAGCCCCACAAGGATGGCAGGAGGTGCAGAGCTCTGATTTACCATCCTCCATTCGCTTGGAAGAGGGTTGAAAGTCTCAAACAGCCCATGGCTGTGCCCCACACCGTCCTGCACGGCTCAGGGGCTGTGACACGGGACAGCAGCAGTTCCTGAGCTGTGTAGCTTGCACAGAGGCAGGAGGGATCAGCCCCCGAAATGCCAAGCCCCACGGAGCCACGCTTAGCCCTGCCCCATCACTTTGGAAACGCTCTTGAGCCGGCAGGTGCGAGGCTCTGTTTGCTCCCCAGGTTTGGGAAGGATTAGCTGTGCTCCGTGACTCATGAGGAGTCTGAATCCCTTTTGAAGGATTCCAGGCCAATATTAAAAGAGGGCTGAAGTAAATCTTAATAACTGAACTTTTGCTGTCTCTCCATGGCCTGCAGATGCTGAGCAGCTGAAGGAGCTGGTGAGTGTGCTAAGGGGAGCTAGAGATACATTACTTGTTGTTTCCTCATCCCAGAATCCCTTTAACCTCCGTGTTATGCACCAGGCAGAAAGTGGAGCAAGGAGGTGGCAGCCAGACGATGGTGGCACTGGTGTGGCTCCAGGGTCAGCTCTCCAGTCTCTCGCTTCCATCTGGCAGCATCAGTAGCAAGGAAAAGCGTGTTTGTCCAGGAAAGGCTGCTGTGGTGGTGGCAGTGCTTTCTCACAGCGTGTCCAGCAATCACCCCTTGAGTGCCACAGCGGTTTCTCCCGTCCTTGTCTCTCCAGTGGTCCCATGAAGGACCAGCACAGCTGTGCCATGGGGAGGGACCGTGGCTATCCCAGTCCCAGGCACCCAGAACCGCTCCAGAGGAGAGAGGGAAAATCACCCACCATGCTGCAGTACTGCAGGGTCCCACTTCCCTTCCTCAAGGATCTGTGTGCCTCTTTATTTTGTCTGTTTGGCCAAAGAGAAGTATTCTGATCTGAGGTCATCCTGACAAATTTTGCAGGAATGATGATTCTTCAAGTCTGCCATGCTGTCCCGTACAATCCAACTATCAATGGGATTGCACTACATCAACCAGGACATCTAAGTGCTGTTCCAGAAACACATTTAACTCTTCCCAGAGATGATAATTTATGTGATCTCTTGCTCTGAGTACAAACCAATTGCTCTCCAGCAGTGGAGAAGCACTGGCATCGGACAAAGCAAACAAAGCTGACAAATGCAGATCCCACCTTAACCCTGACCCTTTTTTTGCAGCTATATGGAAAGAGCTTACAAGACATCTGCCTAACTTCAGTGGTAGTTCAGATAATTGGTGAGAAGTGAAAGTTTAACACTATAAATAAGGCTCTGCATGGCTTGGCATGGGGTACCAAGACCTAATTGTGGACACATGGGTGTGGGCTTGCAGAGGAGACTTGCCTGGCTCCATGGAGGAAAGTATTCATGCTTACACATAAGGCTTGAATGAAACTGAGATGGGAGAGGAATTTATTCTGTCTGCCTCCGGTGGCGAGAGCAATTTGGACCAAAATCAGCAGGTCAATAAAGGCAGAAGAGAATAAGTCTTGGTAGGGTGTTTGGCCAGGCGTTTTGGCAGAACCTTTATTTTGATTTTTCTGGTGTCCAAAGATAAAGCATGCGCCTGTGTTTCCTCTCAGATTGGGAACTCATACAGGTCACAGTCAGTGTGTGTGTTCAAACCACAGTCTTGCTGTAACTGATGAGACCATTTTGTGAAGTTTTTTAAAACACTGCCTTGATGTAGATCAGTTTGTGCTTGGTTTTGTTCTTCTGGCCTCTCATACCTCAGTGTTTTAGTGGGCAGTCATGTGTTTCTTTGTCAGTCAAGTATTAGTTATAGCATAGATCAAAATGTACCTCACTGTGCTTCAGGGGACACCTGTCTGGGCTGCTCACGAGGATGCTGAAGGGGTGCTCCAAGGTGAGAGCCTTTTCTCAGGACCATGGTGAGGTTGGGGTTGTTATGATGGACACGGCCCTCAGAGGGATTTCACAGCTGGTTGTGCCTGTTTGGTGGTCTGGGCTCCTTGCTAGCCAGCTGTGCTAGCCTAGTGTCTCTTCCAAGGTACCTGAAGAACTGGACTTGGGGTTAGAAATGTAGTTTTCACCAGTGTGGAGATTTTTCAGTGCAGTCTCCCAGGTAACACACGCAGTTGTGGCACATCCATCTGTTGGAAGCAAAATGCTCCCAGCCCTGAGGTGCCATCACAGGCAGAGATAAAGCAGCACCCCCCTGGGAAAGGACTGCCCAGGGCTGTCCAGGGCTGTCCTGGCTGAGCAGGGCCATTTCCAGCTTCATCTCTGGGCTTTGTCTCTGCTCACACGGGTCCCACCGAGGCCACGTTGTCAGAGGATAACATTGGCCTGGAGATGTGATGTTACAGAGAGATCACTTTGTGGCTCATGGCTGTGGGCAGAGCAGATGAGCCCCATGAGATCCATGAAGGGGCTCAAGACAAAGTCTGGCCAAGGTGTTTTTGCAAAACAGCAGCTCCAGAAAAGCGAGTCCTACGATGCTCTGCTGGTGTCAGCACCCAGGAGGGTGGCTGGCTGGTCACCCAGCTCAGAATCACTCCATGCTGGAGTTTGGTGCCAGTCTGCTGCTCAGCTGGGAAGGTCTGCCACGTGTCCCATCATGCCAGGAGGATTTCTCATCATGGGCTACCCCAGGAGGGAGCAGGGTTGCTGAAAGAAAGGCTGTCTCCCAGCTGGTGGTAGCACAGGATGACCAGTGTGCGTGGCTGCTCCCTGGCTGGCGCTTCTCACCATCCAAGCTGGTGCAGGCAGGCAACAAGGATGCTGGGGGGGTGGGACCAAGAGTGTCTCTTCAGTGCTCCAGCCACCACTTTTTGTATAATAAATGTTCCTCTGAGGAGTTAGCACAGCAGTTCTCTTGAAAAATAAGAATATTCATGACAATTTAATTCCCGTACAGCACTCAGAGCTCAGACCTCCAGACACGCAGCAAAGGAAGAGGACAGAAATGCAGCTGGGGTCAGAGAGCTTCAACAGATTTCAAGAAAAGAAGCAGCTAAGTGGTGGCTTGGATGGTGCCAGGGGCTCCTCCAGCGCTGTCTTTAAGTGCTGTTGGTTGTAAGGGAAAGGTGCAAGCCCTAAGCTGGCGTCTGCCAAGCTGCAAACTGCAGCACTGCCTCAGAGGCTGCTTCCCTCTTGTGCAGGCATGTTCAGCATTATTGTCTGACACTGTCCACTTTGTTTACTCAGATGGTTTGCAACAGGTTTTGGAAGCTTATAGAGATATTTGAGTCAGGTCATGCATCTTACTGCATGAGGAGGTCCAGATTGGGATGAGTATTTGGTGGCTGAAATAACTGCTTTGATTGTTGAGCGTGTGCTGCTCCTGAAATGGCTGGTGCTTGCACTGGCCTGTGCTCACATTTTTTGTCAGCATGCCCTGAACAGACAGGGCTGGGTAAAACTTTCCTCCTTGCCCTGTAGCTTAAGAATGGGCCAGACTTAAGGACGTTTGTAAGCTCAGCATGGCCCACAATGAACTCCGTGTCTGGGGGAGGTGACCTGCCCATGGAATTGTTCAACTCTCACACCAGAGCAGTGAGTGACATTGCTGGGTCACGGCCTTTCTACCCATCAGCACAAAAACCAAATTGGAGACCTCTTCTCCTCACACAAAATTATCATTACACAGTCCCAGATCCCCTCTGTGACAGTCTATCCACAGGGCAGGAGGCAAAGGCTGTGAGGTGGAGCACGGACCAGCTGCAGTGGGGTGGGATCCCCCAGACCGTGCCCTGCTCACTGGAAGGCAGTGGGATCTGGGAAATCTGGGCTCCCAAGCGCTGCTCCTGCAGCCAAGCAGTGGGAGAGCTGTGGCAGGGAAAGCCACACGTTTTCATCACTTCTTGCATCAGGGCAGATGATGAATCTTACACCCACCACAGGGGAAATCATCGTCGCCTTCCAAGCTATGCTCCAAGGGGATTTGTACCCTCTCCTTTTTCTCCTCACCAGCTGGCTGCTCCACGAGGCTGGTGAATTGTTTGTTTGCTAGGAAGGGCTAGGAAATGAGGAGAAGCAGCAGGGAATGCGGGCCCTGAATGCACAGACTGACAGAATCCCCCTTGCCAGTGTGGATCGGGTGCATCACTCGGTCTGGCTGTGTCGGAAGTTGGAGTGAAATGGTGCAAATAATTCGGCACACGTGGGAGCTGTGAGGGGAAGTGATGGAGGATCCTCACTCGGGATATTTTGCAGCTTGATGGGGCACTGCTGTGTCCTTGGCAGGGTGGTGTGTGTGACTCGAGAAGGCTTTGCTCCCTCTGATTCCTGTTAACGATGTGATGTCGTGTGTAAATTGCCTCAGTTGAAGGCAGGATGCTCTGATGCCTGGGACACTGGACCAGGACTAGAAGAGTAGAGAGCCATTCCTGGGTGAGCGACAAATTGTTTTTTATTCTTGGACAGCCCCTGACCTCCCTTAGCTCACCTATTCCGTAAAGATCCATCTTTTCCTCAGGGAAAGTGCCAAGCTCTGCACAGTTCTCCAGAGAAAAGAGCAGTCACAGAGAAGGTTCTACTGGAGAAACTGGGGTACAGCTCAGCCTGTGTCAGACACCAGCCAGGAGCTGGGTACCTTTAACCTGTCTGCACAGCCCAGGAGGGAAGACAGGCATTCCCAGAGCATGGACTGCCTCATTTGGTTCTGAGGGCCCCTGAGGGGATGGCTTCTGCAAAAGGGGTGCAGATAATGGGTGCAGTGTAGGTACCCAGAGTGTGAGGGTCTAAATCCGTGTCCAGGGGCAGAACCAGCACCGACTGGGGGTGCTGCCATGGGGCAGAGGGGACTCCCCTGGCAGCAGGGTTTGCCAGTGACTTCAGCCACCAGCTTCACCCTGGCTTAAGAAGAACAGCACACACACAGACTTTACCACATACTGAAGGCTACATTTTTCCCTCACAGCAAGAATCTATCGTTGGTGTCCAAAGAAGCGCTGGAATTTGGCAGGAGATCATTGTCCCACATGAGGCCTTCACTAAACATTTGCTCTGAATGTGAAACATGGTTTGTACAAAGAACATGGAAAAGTCACAAGCAATGGCATCTCAGGGAGCCTCAGGCTTTGGGGACTGCTCTGGAAGGGATTATTTTTCAGCTCCATCCCACATCCCAGGAAAGCTGTGCTGTGGACATGAGCTGTTGGCAGAGCTCAGCAGGTTGCTCCCAAAGACAAAAATGCTGTTCTTGCCTTTCTTTTCCTTCCAACCCCAGCTCGTTCTGGGCAGCTCAGGAGGAGCAGCCTGGGGCTGTGCTGGTGGGCAGGGAAGTGTGCAGTTTTGCTGTGACTGAGGTGCCTGTCCTCGTGGCAAGCTGTACTGAGCTTCCAGCAGGAAAGCATGGAATTGAGTTTTGTGTTTTACCTCGTGATAAGGGTGTCCTCTTGAAGACAAATTTGCAAAACCAAAGGTGTAGAAAATGATACTAACTCAAAGTTAGGCATGGTTACCTGAGTGATGGGATGAGCTAAATTGTTCACGAGGCTGGTCCAGCAGCAGCAGGGATCAGTGCCAGCCCTCTGTGCCACTCACAGACCCCACACACTCTGTCCCTGTATTTACACCTCAGTACAATCCTGCCCCTTTCCCTGACAGTCTCTCTCTCACAGTTTTACAGCTGCGGCTCCAGCAGAGAAGGACCCGTGAGCAGCTGGCAGACCAAGGCATCATGCCACGTGAGTATCTTCTTCTGCCTTTCTCATCCTGGCTCAGAGAGCTGTGTTCATCCTGGGCACTGCTGGGGCACTGTCTGGCACCAGCTGCCCGCTCAGACCCACACAGCTCAGAGCTACCAGGGGGACTTTGCTTCCTGCCCTGCAGAAATCTGATGATCCCTGGTGCTGTGCAGTGCATTTGTCACACAGACCATAATGCTCCTGCTCAAACTGAAGCCAGGAGAGATTCTTACCTTACCCCATCCAAAATTTCAGCTGCAGAGCTCCCCGTCCCAGAGGTCGCTGTAGCAGGACAAGCACAGCCAGCTCAAGCAGAGGACTCACACAGCTGCTCACGTAGGCAAGGGCAGAGAATCTCCTGTCCTCCTGTAAAAGCCAGGAGCCCCTGTGACAGGACAAGGAAGAGGATGAGAGGGCTCATTCCAGGAGGCTGGGGAGGAAGGCAGCCCTAGGGAGCTGCCACGGCCCTGGTGCAGACAGGCAATCCCTGGAGGATTGAGACATACCCAGATCCTGATCCCACAAGGCAGGGCTGTCAGTGCACACCTGAGGCCAGTGAACCCCCACAGGGGCTGCTTGCTGCAGAGTGACAAATGTGGTCCCTCTCTGACCCCATCCACCCCTGCTCACCTGGCACTCGAGCCTGAAGGACAAGCTCCAGGACAGCATTACCATGAAATCCTTCTGCAGCACAAAGCCAGTTGCTAGAGCCCAAAAAGTCAGTGAATGAAAACAATCCCCTTCTGCACCTGCAGGTGCATCAGGAAACCTGTAGCACCACTGGAGAAAGGATGTTGGGAGCTCAGCCCTGCTCAGTGGAATACTCCATCCTGACCTAGCTCAGGCTCCATGTGCAAACCTGTGGTTACCTGGGACCCAGGTAGAGGATTCTCCTTTCTGTCTCATCAAGGACCCCGTGGGTTCACTGCTAAGGTCACCATTTTCCAGAGGCTGTGTCACTTCTGTCTCTTCTGGTTGCCCTTGGAGACTGTGATGGAGCTCTTGCCCAAGCAGCAGAACATCACCTCTCTAAGGGCTCCAGCACTGCTTGCTGCACCCTGCCCAGCCCCTGGCCCTCCTGGAGGGCTGGGCCAAGCAATAGACGCCTTCTCAGGACATTCTTGTCAGCATCAAGCATTAGGAAAACTCGAGCAGGATGACAAAAATCGTGGCTGCCAAAATGATCAATGGGGTTTTAAGACTGATAAATGCATACTCTTTCCATTTTTCACCTGTTTGTTTATTTCTTTGAACATTCAGATTTTATGCTGCCTGCACTCTGATCACGAGACTCCAGGAGCTGGAGCTTTAAGCAAAATACTGTGAATATTTGTTAGAGTAATGCAAGAACTAGGAACACAGTCAGAGGCCAAAAATATGTCTAACATCTCCCAAATTGCAAAGTCCAGTCAGTAAAGGTGGGGACACTGGGTCAAGGTGCAGGACACCCCACTGCACACACACGGGGCAGCAATGCCCCCTGAGAGGTTTGTACCCCTGGGGCTGCTCTGCGAGGCTGCCCTGTCACACGTGGCACCCGACATCTCAAACCTTACACACTGCAGAGTATTCAGCCAAATTTATGTGATGGCACCTGAAGGGTATTTTCCTGTTACTTACAGCTTCTTTGCACTCCCAGCTTCTAGGCTGACATTTTGCAGTCTGGTTTCTGTCCAAGAAGACCATTTTGGGAAACTTGAGCGCAGTTCACTCACTGAAAGTAATAGAAGAAAAGGCACTTATGCCATTATAAAAACAAACACGCAGAATTTAACTGCTGGATTTGACATCAGGAGGAAGTGTCAGATGTTAGCATTTAATACATGGGAGCCCCAGCCAGCTTCCCCATGGCTTGGGCATGTGCAGACATTCCTTATGAAAAGCAAGGCTTTGTTAACCATATCTCCCCATGCCATGTTGGTTCTGAGGACCAGCAGGTGAGTGCCCCTGACTGTGATGGACTGCAGGAATACCTGTGCTGTGATGGACTGCAGGAATACCTGTGCTTGAAGGGCCTCCTGCTACACACAGCCAGCACCTCGTCCTCTCACTGAAACCTCAAAACAACTGCCCCAAGGGTCTCAACACCACACACAGCACCTCTGCCCTGGTGCCTCCAGGCCCTCACCCATTTCATGCCGAAATGCCATCCCCTGACAAGTCCTCTGAACTAGCAGTGCTAGCAATGTCTATATTTGTAAAATAGATTTGGAAATCTTGGTAAATTACTGAACTCCGCAGCACTTTCCTCTCGAATAGCACGGCACTTGGGCAGTGCCTGTAGCACACTGCCAGTGTCAGTACTTCACACGAGCAGGGCTGGGAAACTCATATCTGTCTCTTGCTAACTCCATTTTCTCATGTGCACTGTTTGATTTTGCTTCTGATTAAACCAGCTGTCACCAGTGCTGGTGGCTGCTCACTGGAGCATGGCACAGCAACACCAGCTTGTCTGTCTGTCTGCTTTCCAAATGTCAGGAGTAGGAATGTGCCTTCTGTGTTTTTCTGTGGTTTCTGGGTGTTCCAGGGGTTGCCTGGGTGTTGACTACCAAAAATCAATTCAGAGGACCCCCAAACCTTTCCTGTTTCTCCCCAGTCTTCTTTTCATCCTCCCCTAGACTGATGGAGGATAACAAGGCCTGCATGAAAATAGTTACTGTCTTTATTGGATCCCATTCAGAAGATGGAAAGAGAATTTCTGTTGCCAAACAAAGAGTTGCAGCAGACTGTTTTTGTGGGTCAGGACACCTTCCCCTTCCTTGTCCCAACAGGAACAGTTAGTTTTGTCTGCTTACACAGACTGAAAAGAATTTTTGTAGGATGTGAGAAGTATTAACCCCTTCACCATGCAAATTCTGCCTCGATTTCTACTGAACCACAGTAAACAAGGGAATGTGCAAGGTTCTCCATGACTCCAATACAGACTGCTCCATGGGACTGGTGTTCACTGGTCCAAGAGCAAGGGATTATTGGACATTTTTTGGGATCACCTCTGGGTTAATCCTCCTTGGAGTCAGGAGGTGCTGAGGACACGGTCTGCTGCTTGCCTACATGCAGGGAGGTCCCGTGTAACACAGCTCCTTCTGAGCAGGGGACAAATGTCCAGTCATGGTCAGTGACAGGAGAGGGATAAAGGACCACCTGGCAGGGGACAGGACAGATGTCCAGTCATGGTCAGTGACAGGAGAGGGATAAAGGACCACCTTGCAATGCCCTCGCTGGAGGCTGCACCACAGACCCCAAGAGCTGAGGCAGGCATTAACTCTCCTGCTCACCTCAAACCTTAGTTACCTACAGGTTTCACTCCCAGGTGAGGTCCCTCCCAGGTGGTTGCTCTTCCCAGATCTGTCTTCTGGAGCTGTGGTGCCTTCCATGACCTGCAGGGAACAGGACAAGGAAGACGTGTCTGCTCCCTGACGTGTCCCACAGAGCACTGTGTTTCAAAGCCTGCACCCCTCCCTGCCCACGTGCCTCCTGCTCTCCCCATGCTCTCCATCCCCCCTGCTCTCTTGCCGTGCACTGGCTGAGAGCATGGGATTTCCCAGAGCTTTCCTGAGTTATTTTTAGTCAGCACAATAAAGAGAACAGCTAGTTTGTGTTGCTATTTTTATAGCACTCATTAAAATGCTGTTGCTGAATATCCTGGTAGCTGCTTGCTTCCGCTCCTGTGCTGACTGCTCCTCTTTCTTTCCTGTTGCAGCACTGAAAAGCCCATCTGCATTCCATGAACAGCGAAAAAGTCTGGAGCGAGCCAAGGTAACTCCTGCAGCCGTCCCAATGAGGGAACACATGGGCTTGCTTTGCATGAGTCACGGGGTTTGAAAGCACCTTCCACCCCTGTCCCCTCCTCTGGCACCCTCCACGCAGGCCAGGTGGCCAAGGACGAGGGGCAGGGTGCCTGCCCTGCTTCCAGACATGCTGAGGCCAAGCCAGGGCTCACAAATGCTCTGGAGCACCCTTCTCCGAGCAGGGAAGGTTGAAAAAAAGGGCAAAGGGGGCATCTGTGCCCTGAGCTGTGGGGTTTTACAGCAGCCCCAGGTGTTACAAAAGGCTGTGGACAGGGCATGGTTCAGCATGGCTTTGTCAGTCCTGGCAGCAAATGTCCAAGCAGTGGAACTGCTGCTTCCCCCTCCGGGTCACAGCCACAGCCAGCTCCTGTCAGCGAGCTCAGAGCAGGGCCAGCAGCAGCCAGGACTGAGGGAACACGGTCAGCAAGTGTGCAGGGGGAATGCAGGTGCCACCTGGAGCAAATCCCCAGGGAATTCACACTTGTCACCGGGCAGGAGATCTGGCTTTCAGCTCGGCACTGCAGCTTGGCCATTAGGACACAACATCCAAGGGGAAACAGGCCAGGCTCCCACCCACCCCGTTACCAGGCTCCCCTAAACACTGCCAAAGGCAGTAGCCATGTCCAGAACACGTTGAAACTCTGTGATCTGATCACTTCTTGGGAAATCACACTGGTTTTCCAATCACCGGCAATCCAGCCTTGACCAAGCTGGGGGGATGATTCCAGAAAAGGAAGCAATTAATCATGCAGGTTTTGCTTGAACACAAGAATTTGTTCCATTAATCTGCAAAACATGCCTGCAGTCACATGGGGAAGGACCTTTGCAAGGAAAAATGATTGTGAAATACAGGGAAATGCTCTTCTGAACTTAAACACACTCCAAATCACTTGCCCCAAGTCTCCCGAGGTAATAAATGGCGAGCACAAGAAATACAGCATGACTCTGAAAAATTAGTATGCTTACAAAATTTCAAGCAATCCAAAGTATCCTTGAAGTGCCATATATTTTACAGTTAAAGTATACATTTGTGTCTCTTTGTCTTTCTCTTCAAAAGCTTTCACTGGCTAGTTGCCTGGGGACAGGGGAAGGATGGTCTAGCCTATCCCAAACCCCGGGCTTTGCAGAAAGTGCTGATGAAGACACTGAGCACAGCCCATAACAAACATTATTCCCTTGCAAAGCTGCCCTGCTTAGACCTGGGACCAGGAAGATCAGCACCTCTTTCCAGACAGTTACTCAAAGGCGTTTGTTGTTTAGCTGATACTCCCCCAAGCCGATGTTGTGCAAACAGAAAGTAGATAACTGTCCGTGTGTTCTGAAAGCTCTTCTGCTTCAGCTGGTGTTAAAAAGATGTGTCTCACATCTCAAGTCTTCATCATTTGCACCCCAGAGGTACAAATGCAGCTTATTAACAGCCAGGGTGCAAAGGAACTGAAGTCACAGCAGAAACACAGCTGTAGGACAGCAGCTGGAGCTGAGCCCAAGTCAGGACCCGATCTAAGGATTAGTTGGAAATGCATTACTTGAGTTTAAATGCGCTCAGGTGCAGACACCAGCTTGCTTTGACCTGGCACAGGAACCAGGCAAACCTACACACGATCCAAGCACGGGATTGTCTTGGTGGAAATAAGCTGGGAAAAAAATGTGGGGGAAGGGTAAGGCGTTGTAAAGACTTTAGTAAATAAAATGTCTATTATTTGTTTAAACATGTCACTGGCTATGCTAGAGGCTGGCAGCAGGCCAGCGCAGCAGACTTTGAAGTTGATGTCCTGTAATAGATTGCTGGGGTGGAGGACAGAGAGCAGGCTGGCTTTCCTGGGGCCGTCTGGCTCAGCAGGGCTCGGCCCCTCAGCGTGGAGGGGCTGCGGGGGTGGCTCTGCCCCAGAGCAGAACAGCCCCACTGGGCCGGTCCTGACTGATGTGTGAGCACTGACAGACACCCAGCTGCCCAACAACCTGCCCTGGTGTGTGAGCACTGACAGACACCCCACTGCCCAACAACCTGCCCTGCTGTGTGAGCACTGACAGACACCCCACTGCCCAACAACCTGCCCTGCTGTGTGAGCACACACAGACACCCCACTGCCCAACAACCTGCCCTGCTGTGTGAGCACTGACAGACACCCAGCTGCCCAACAACCTGCCCTGGTGTGTGAGCACACACAGACACCCCAGTGCCCAACAACCTGCTCTGCTGTGTGAGCACACACAGACACCCCACTGCCCAACAACCTGCCCTGGTGTGTGAGCACACACAGACACCCCAGTGCCCAACAACCTGCTCTGCTGTGTGAGCACACACAGACACCCCACTGCTCAACAACCTGCTCTGCTGTGTGAGTACCCACAGACACCCCACTGCCAGTGACCTGCTCTGGTGCTCTCTGACCTGTGCTGTGAGCACGTGGCCCCTGGTTCCAGCCCAAGCTGTTCTGCTGAAGTTTGAGCACACTGCTGTGTGATATGCAGAACTGCGTCTCTTTTTTCCTGCAGCACTTTTAAAATCGGTTTCACATCCTGTGTCCCAACAGCCATCTCACCTCTGGACTGAGCAACCTCTCCTCCCCTCACTGATGCCATCTCTGACTCAGTGGTGATGTGTGTAGCTGTTGCCCAGACCCTTCCATGGACCCTTTCAGATGCAGGGCACAGAACAGGGCCCAGCTGACACCCTGTGCTGTGTCTCCCTTGCTGGTTTGGGGTTGGGGGCCAACAGCTGATCACTGAATTCTCCAGAGCCTTTTATACTTTTGCTATGCATGGAGTAACTAATTTCTGCCTAAGGCCCTGTCCAGTGACCGCTGCAGGAGCATCTCTGGTGCATTGAGTCTTCATCCACTGCAGTGCTTAATCAGCTGCCTTAGCTGTGCCTAACTGTGCCCTGAACACAGTCCTTCCCAAATGTCCTTCTTGAAACTGTAGCTCATGTATTTCAGATCATCAGTTGTGCCAAATCATGGTGCACTGTAATCTGTTGGCCTTGAATGATTCAGAATTAAGGAATATGTCTTCTATCATTCAAGGCATTAATTAATATATTGGCTAGCGGGAAAAATTGCTTTGTAACAGGATTTGATAAATTCTTCTGTTTAGACTCTGAGCCATTTCCAATTCCTCTGGTGATCCACAGCTATGCTCCTTTTTTATATTAGTCTTATCCAGACCAAATTTCTCTGGCTTGCATGTGAGAAAGCCATGTGAGATAATGTCAAAACATGCTCTGAGTCAAGCTGCAAGACATTCATTGTTTATTCCTGTAACAGAAAACTGTCATTTCTCCATAGAAGGAATTTCGGTGGGTGGGATGTGATTTGTTCTTGGTAAATCCATCCTGGCTGTTGTTCACCTCCTTGCTATCTTCAAAATTCTTTTATATAGATTGTTTGATTATTTGGTCCAATATCTTGCTGTCTGCTTTATAATTTCCTAGTTTCTTCTTCCCAACTCTTTTAAAGCTAGAAATTATTCTCTCTTTTGCTGTAGTTGCTCTTACTCTAGCCTTGTGTGTCTCAAACTGTTTGGGAACATTTAACTCCTCTGAGTACCCTCTAGCCAGTTCTCCAACCTGACAACTGGAGCTTCTTCTCTTTTGTTGCTGAAGGTTCTTGGCTGAGCCACCTGTTTGATAAAGAGCCATTTATCTTTTTTGTGAGGATGGTTTTTAAAAGGCATTAAATCCTGTAACCATCTCAGCAGTATGCACAATTATTTCTCCTGTTTATGGAACACGGACAGCACTTTCCATTGCCTGATCCTGGCTGCAGAAGTCCTTATAAGATCTTTTCCTCATGATCCTGTACATTTTGTACTGTGGATTTCCAATTTTGCTCCAGCTGCTTCTACTATTCCTTTATATTTATCCTTAAGATTTTAACCTCTTTGAACTATGTACAATTTTTGTACTATTTCTTCTTGCAGCTCAGCTTAGCTAAGAGCTTGTCTAAGTTGAGCTCTAGCTCTTTTCTTCACCAGGGGATAAGCTTATATTTGTATTCTTGAGGTCATCTGCCCTCAAGGCTGACTTTCTTGGCCTTTTGGATGGTGTTACTGTACCTCTGTGTGCCTCTCTGTTCCTGAAGCCATGAGGGAGTTGGAACAAGGCTCCAGGACCGTGTCCATCACAAGCTCAGCTGCAGTGACAGCAAAGCAGATTTTCCCAACCCTATATCGTAGTTTGGGTGAGGAACAACAGAGGCTGCAAGAAGGTTAAGCCTCGTGGCTGACCGGGGTAGAGAGTCTGAGTGGCTTCATGACTTGCTCCACCTGATTTCTCACCCAAGTGCTGGGCTTCCCACAGAAGCCACTGCTACCAGGACACTCCGGAGCCACCCTGGTGCAGCTCTCAGAGGTGACAAGCTGTGCAGGCCCACCACTCCTAAGGAGGAGGTCTCACCCTTCCAATGAGTTCTCATAACATTTCAGGCACGAGAAGCCCAATAGTGATTGCAAAGCAGTGGCTACAGTGAACAGCCAGCAGCTACATGCACGCTGTTCCCTTTCTGAAGAACTTCTGCCCAAGAACAAGCCAGTGTTTAAGTGATGACAAATGTCATTTAGGAGCTCACTCAACCCAGCTTGTACTAAATCCAGAAGAATCGTGGGATGGCACAGGGGCAGGTGCTCTCAGTACCTTATTGCTGCTCTATAGCCAGGTAACTTTGCGTTTGTGTTCTGCAGACTGAAGATTATCTCAAGCACAAGATCAGAAGCAGGCCTGAGCGCTCAGACCTGGTCAATATGCACATTCTACAAGGTAAGACTGCCCGAGCTTCTCCCACATACTCCTTGTGTCTCCTGCCCTGGGACTCGTGTTTCTCCTGCCCCTCCTGTGTTCCTTCAGGAATCTCATCGCCATTGCTTTGTCCCAGCTGCTCATGGGGGGCAGACTCCAATGGGACACGTTGTATGAAATTCTGTCCAGACCCGATGTTCAGGAAGCAGGACACGCTTTTATTCCCTGACAGACACAGCCCCAAGGCCACCCAGTCTTTCTCCCATCTCTGGCAGGGAGCAGTGGAAGATGCTCTAGGGAGCAGTGGGGTACAGAACAGCTGTGAGAGAGGACTCTGTTAGACAGCGGTGCCAATGTCTGATCATGAGGAGCAAACCCAGAGCATTTGTTGTCCAGGGCACTGAAATCCCTGTAGCAGGTCATTGTAACACCTTCCCAAAGCTGGACATCTTTTGTGCTGCTATAATTCTGGATATTCTATGTGACAGCCCCTGCAGTCAGTGACCCAAGCAGAGCTGTATGAAAAGCCCTGCTATCAGTCCGTGAGCCACAGCAGCTCTCTCCTCTCCCATCCTGGTGTTCCCTCTCAGCCAGAGAGCTGGCAGGGCTGTATCCCATCACAGACAGCAGAGCACCACAGCGTCCCTCGTTATCTCCAGAGATAACAAGATCCTTAGAGACAGAGAGGATGTGCAGCCTCCCTCCCTCCTTGAGTCCTGCCACTTGCCTGGAAGAAGCAGATCACTCTCTGGCAGCTGTGAGTGCTGCCCTCTGCTCTCAGCATGGATGCAATCTCTATTTCTTTTTCCCTCTGGCAGGCAGGAGGGCTGAGCCAGGGTCCCGTGCTGGATCAGTGTTGCTGCCTTGCCTTTCCCTTGGGTTTCCAGCCCTAAAATAAGCCAGCACCATTGCTTGTTTAAGAGATGGAGAGTGTCTTTCCCTTAGGTTAAATAATAGAAGCAAGATGGGCTGGAGCTGGGGGTCTGTTACCAGACATGGAGGCAGCTGCAGTCCCTGGGCATGGACAGGGACAGGCAGAGCCAGCCTGGGGAGAGAGACTGCAGGGAGCAGAGAGTGCCTGGCTGCGCTTCAGGAAGTCTTTCTGTTTAAGTGTCTATTCTTCTGTCACCCCTCAATAACTGGGGTCTTCTCAGCTGGCTTTGGTAGGGCTGTAGCTTCCAGATCTACCTTACCAGAGCCTTTGCTCTGCTCCTCTCCAGCTCGTTCTTCCCTGAAGGCCTGGAGCACTGTAGTCATGTCACCTCCAAAAGTCCACAGCCCAAGACTCAGCATTTTTAATTGCAGTGTAAGCCATTTACTCCAGTTGTCAAGCACTGCCAATGGTTCTATTCTCCAGCTGTTTCCCAGAAGTAGGAATCCATCTGCACTAGCCCACAAGGAGCCAGTGTGCTCCTGGAAGGCAGGAGCTGGAGACCCCTTTGGCCCTTGTTAGGGGCAGCTTGCTACTGAAGTTTCCATCACAGATCACTCCTGGGCCTTGCAGATGATTCTCCAGCTGTAGGCTGCATTTGCAGGCCCAGGCTGGCAGACAGAAGCTCTTGTTTGGGAATGGAGAAGCTGGGCCTGATGCTCAGAGAAGGACCCGTGCTCCAAACCCCAGCAGCCCCAGCCAGTCCAGCAGAGCAGATCCTGCAGTGCTGAGCCACGCTCAGGCGTTGGCCACAGCCCCCAGGGGCTGTGCTGAAGGGCAGCACGTTCTCGCTGAGTGCTGTGCCCACAGCAACCCCTGGTCCTGATGCTTCTCTTTGGCCTTTTAGACTCGGCTGCAGAGGGGTCCATCCAGTCTACCCAAATGAAGCTGAAAAGAGCCCGGCTGGCTGATGACCTCAACGAAAAGATTGCGCTCAGGCCAGGTCCTCTGGAGCTGGTGGAGAAGAACATTATTCCCGTTGACTCGGCTGTGAAAGAGGCCATAAAAGGTAGTGACAGGAACGTGTGTGCTGTGTGTGTGCGTGGAGTGGGGCAGGGGCTGCAGAGGGGACGAGGAGGTACCACAGTGACAGCAGGAAGTGACCAACCTGGATGTAAGAGCTGCAGTTATTGTTTAAATTTCATTATTTGCACAGTAACCAGCCCAGTCCAGCACAGCCCGTGAGCACAGCACTCTCATTTTAGAGCAGTGCTCACTGAAACACAATTGTTCAGCCACATTCCCTCAGAAAGAACCTCCCTTCTTACACCCCTTCCCTCCCCAAGGCTCTGAGCACAAAGTGATACCGTGGGAGACACACACTCCTTCCTTCAGCATGGCAGAGAACCTGAGCGCACAGATGTGGTTGTGAGACCAGCCCAGATTCTCCCACTTGAGCCCTGCCAAGCTCTCACATCCTAGTAAATGGGGGTGAAGTGGCCCCAGTTCAGCAAAGCTGTGGCTCTCTTTTTTTTTTTACCACTGGTGCTGGTGGCGCGCAGGACCCAGCAGAGCAGGATGCTGCATCCCTGGCATGTGGAGCACCTCGGGGTGCTAAATTGCTGGAGAATATGAGCGGGGACCTGCACCCCCAAACAGGGTACACTCCTACCAACCGGGACCCAGCAGTTGCCTTGTGCCTCAGATTGGTTTTCCTCTGTCACCTCCCCCCACCAGAGGAGGGAGGAAGAATCATCCACAATTACTTCCCCCACGCCGCTGCAGGGAAGCTGGTGTGGGATCCAACACAGAGCAGAAAGGTGACTCAAATTTCACCAGGGCCCAGTGCCAGGACAGGGAGGTCTGAAAGCAGAGAAAGGAGCAGGAATGCCAGCAGGGTCCTGCACTGACAGGGCAGCAACCTGTATTTTTGGAGCCTGGGGCCATCTCCACATGTCCAAACTGGTGCTCAGGTCTCCAGTGAGGCACTGAGAGCTGCTCTGCCCCTGGAAGCTGCTTGTTCTGTTGCTACAGTTCCTCAATCCATGGGACCATTTCCATTGGCATAATCCCATTTGAAGGGTCTGTTCTGGAGCTCAGAACAAGCTGGGCACAACGGCTTTGGCACAGAAAGGGTCTTGGAGTGACAGGAGAGATGCCAAAAATGAGAGTTGAAACAGGAAGCACTTTGACATTCATTTCATCTCAGAAACCATCTGAAATGACATGAAATATTCCAGGCTCAGATACTGCTCTGTCCTGCCCCACAACTGTTCCTGCTCTTGGTTTGGGGGCTGTGAAATGCAGACTGTGTATGTGCAGCAGCTTCGAAAACCTGGCCCTGGAGCTGCTCCGCTCCCAACGTGTCGCAGCTCTCCTCTTTGAAGGTGAAATGTTCCAGGACTCTGCCTGAAGAGGAATTTCTAAGGAGAGTTCAAGTAAAATCTCCCTGGCCACTTACTGAAGGAGAGAACAGAGGGGGAAAAAAGTTTCAAAAAATCCCCCCCTATATAAACATTTGAGGCAGTTTGAGCATGACTTTATCCCCTGGAGCTGAGGTTTGGAGGCTGGGCAAATGAGCTTGAATCTTGCACAGAGCGTCTCTCCAGCTGCCTTGTCAGGGGCTTGTGGTAAACAGAGATTTACAGCACCAAACTGTTAAAAACAAAAAGTCTGGCTTAAAAATGATTTGTTCAGTTTTAAATTTCTCCCTTTCACAATGCTCTTCTATCACATTGCTGGGGAAAAACGTGTTGTCCTTGTAAGCCAGTTTCATCCCATTTAGGGTGGAACACACAGCACATTAGGGTCCAACATGAAGTTGCTTGGTACCATAAGATGCCATGAGAAGAAGGTGGTGCACCTGCAGCAGGAACACCATCCCAGCCCTCAGGTTTCTGCAGAAGAAAGACCCAAGCCGAAGGATCCTCAAGCTCATTTTTGGAGCCAGAGGCACCTTGTGGTACTCGTGCTTTGGGGCAAAGGGCTGAACACAGAGCAGAGATGAGCACTGGCACTTCTGAACGTTAAGCCTTTTGTTTTTACAATACCAGAAAGATGACAGGGTTTAAAATCATTTTACTTTAACCTTGGAATCTCAACTGTTTATACACTGGAAAGTTCAGCTGACGTGTTCCTCTAATCACCTCCGGCAGGGTGAGCAGAAAGTGCCAGACCCCAACCGAAAGCCCAAACGTCCCAGTGACAGGAGGCCGCCAGTGCCCTGCATAGCTGAGCAGTGATACAAGAAACTTTTTTTACCAGGTCCTTGTCATCACTTTGTCCAATGCGCTCAAGAGGACAATACCCAGTGCATTAGAAACAGCCCGGAGCAAACACCATCCGGCCTGAGATTACAGCAGGGACACGGGATCAAGAAACAATACGCTCAGGCCGGGCTGGGTGAGAGCAGGACAGATAAGGGAAGCATTCCCCATCGGCACAGGCCTGCGGTATCAAGCAGCAGGATGCAGCACATTCCTGTCGTGCTCTGGGCTGTCGCTGTGTCCTGAAGGTCCCCTGTGCTCCCAGCTTTGGCACCGCTTCTCAACACGCGCTTCCCTGCCAGCCCAGCAGGAGCCCTGCAGATCCACCAGTCCCCCTTGCTTGGAGCCATTTTTCCCAAGAGGGGATGTCCACGCTGGCCTGCAGGCGTGGGAAGCAGCTCCCATGCAGCCCAGGTGGACCATGAAATGCTGCAGCTCCTCAGGGGCCTGTTTGGGTGCTGCCTCTGATGGAGAGGATGGAGAGGACACAGGCCCTGTTTCCAGGAAGAGAGCAAGTTGGACACTGCTGATCCCATTTCCCCAGCCCATGTCTGGGCAGCAGCTCAGGCAGGGAGCCAGGGCTCTGTCCTCGCCCACCCTGGCACCAGCAGCCGCAGGGAGAGGAGATAGCCCTTATCTCTCAGATAGGGGCAGGGGTCAGAGCAGGAGGTGCGTGTCGGTGAGAAGGTGCACATTGCTAGACCAGCGGCAGGGACAGGTGGAAGCTTGTCCCCAGGCCCTTCCTATTTCCCCATTTGTCACCTCGCTATCAGTGTGCCAAGCTGCCTGACAAATGCCAGACATGAGCACGAGGAGATTACGAGTGTGGCCACGCTGCTCCTTCCTCTACCCCCACCTGCAGCTCTCCCGAGGCTCACATGAGACCCTTTTTTTCCTCAGCACTTTATTTATCATCAAAACCTCGGGGTCAAGAGCCCTTGCCCATCTGACTAGCAGATAACAGAGCAGGAGCGGTGCAGGCAGAGCAGCCTGGGGCTGTCGGGCAGGCAGTAGCAGTGGTTTGAACCCCGTCCTGTGGGTGAAACCTGTGCACAGAGACAGGATGTGGGAGCCTCTGTGCACCTGCAGCCACGTCCACCCTTGTTGGCTCTCGTGCCATGAGCAGATGGATCACGCTCTGAGCCGATTTCAGCCTCAGTCCTCCTGCTGAGGACGGGGTCCCATGCGTGGTGTGGGTGCTCAGATGAGAGAGGGCGACTTGTGCCCCTCTGCCATCTCAGCACAGTGGAGGGGCAGGATGGCAGAGCCCCTCCTGCCCCAGTCACAGCTGTCTGCACCAGCCCTGCTGTGCTGGCGGGCCGGGCTCCTCCAGCCTCTCCTCTCTCCCTCTCCCCATGGTCCTGGCTCCTCAGATCCCTCTTCTCCCGCAGGGTACACAGTCCAAGGTCCCGGTTCCTCACGCCCCTCCTCTCTCCCTCTCCCAGTCGCCACCGTCCATGGTTCGGGCCCCCTGCTCTCCCCGTGTGCCCCCACCCACGGCCGGGCAGGGCGCGGTGGGCACGGCCGATGACCCCGCGAGGTTCACCCAGTCTCCCCGTCCCTCCCCGCTCCCCGCAGGCTCTGACCATCGCCCCTCTGCCCCCGCAGGCACCCAGGGCGGCTTTCCCCGCCCGGCCGACGCCTTCGCCTTCGAGGAGGACAGCAGCAACGACGGGCTGTCCCCGGAG
>VZRS01011268.1:0-17941 GCA_013398055.1 Ifrita kowaldi
CCCCAATTTCCCCCCAGCTCCCCCCTGGAGGCAACTCCACTCCCGTTGGATTAATTTATTAATTAATTATCGACTGCTGGGAATCCAGTGACAGCGACGGCACAGGGGGGGTGGGATTGGGATTGGCTGGGAAGATCCAGATTGGGACCACTGAGGACAGGCTGGGATGATCCAGGACAATCCTAGGACAACCTGGGCTGATCCCAGATGATTCAGGAGGATCCAAGACCACCCAGGATCGTCTGGATCACCCTGGACAATCCGGGACCATCCGAATCTGGGGCAGCCTGGGACGGTCCAGGACAACTTGGGACAATCTGGATCTGGGATGAGCAGGGACAACTTGGGACCATCTGAAACAACCTGGGATAAGCCCAGTTGGACCATCCCGGACAATCCAGGACCACCTGGATCTAGGATGATCCAGGAGCTCCGGTGGCTGTGGCAGCGCTGGTTCCGGTATAAATATGGACGAGGTTGGATGTGGTTTTTTTGGATTTTCAGGAGTTCGGGAAATCCGGCGTCGCTGCCGTCGGAGCTACAGGGGAGAATAGGGGTGGGGGGTTCTGGGGTTCCACGGGGATTCTGGAGCTGTGGAATGTCAGGGTCAGTCGTCCTCGGTGCCGCTGCCGGAGCGATCCTGGAAAGGGGGGAAAAGGGGTGAGGAACTGGGGGCCAGGATGAGGAATTTGGAGGGTTCGGGATAGGATTTGGGCATCAGGCCATGGATTTGGGGGCTTCACAGGATTTGGGACTGAGGTGAGGCACTTTGGGGTTCAACTCAAGATTTAGGGTCACTCCCAAGACTTAGGGTCAGGATGAAGGACTTGGGGGTCATTCCCAGGATCTGGGGGTCAGAACAAGGGATTCAGGGTCACTCCCAGGATTTGGGGTCAGGATGAAGGATTTGGGATCACTGCCAGGATCCAAGGTCACTCCCACGATTTGGGGAATTCAGCCCAGGATTTGGGGTAAGGGTGAAGGATAGGGGGTCACTCCCTGGATTTGGGGGTCTCTCTCAGAATCCAGGCCCTCACCATGATCCAGTGCTATTCCTGGATTCCCTCACCTCCTCCTGCTCGTCCTCGCTCTCGTCGTCGCTCAGGAGGGGTTTGGGGCGTCCCCCCCGCCCCTCCCGGCGCCGGCCCTTCGCGCGCTCTGGAACCTTCTCCTTTCGGCCCAGACGGATCTTCACTTTCACCGAGCGGGCTGGGGGGGAATCCAGACCCTCCAAATGATCCTGATCCTCCATCCACCCATTCCCTCCCCTCCCAATCCCCTCCCATCCACCCACCCCATCCCATTCATCCCAACGCCCACCCTCCGACTCAGATCCTTCCTCCTCTCCCTCCTCCTCCTCCTCGCTCTCCTCTCCGTCGCTTTCCTCCTCCTTTTCCACCTTCTGCCGGACACTGGTGAACACGGACTGGAGCACGATGGAATCCTCATAGATCTAGGGGGAAATGGGGCATTCCAGGTCACTTCAGGCCATCCCGAGCCATTCCAAGCCGTTCCAGGCCATTTCTGGCCATCCCCAGGTGCCATTCCAGGCAATTCCTGGTTATGCCGGGGGCTCTTTCCTGGTTTCCCGTACCAGGGACCCCTCCAGGTTGAAGGTCTGGGCGTTCTGGCACAGCAGCATGACGTCCTTCTCCAAGTCGTTGAGGCTCCGGTACTTGTGGTTCCGGATCCGCTCCTGGGAGCAGGAAAAGGGGTGAGGGGGGGGAGCCCAGGGAGCAGATTCCAGTGGATCTTGACAGATCCTGGTACCTTGATCTTCTTGAAGTCCACAGGTTTCCGGATGAGCTCGTAGTATTCCGGCAGCTCCTTGCGGGATGGGAGCTGGATGAAAACCTCACTCAGCTGCCGCCCGCTGCTGCTGCGGGGGGGAAAACAGGAGTGAGGGGCGGCCTTCCTCATCCTCATTCTCCCCCATCCCCTCCCCTCCCATCCCACCCTACGCCCTCTGGTCTTCATCCTCTCATTCTGTCACCCATGGGAACGTGGCTTCCTGGGAATGCCCAGGAACCCCCTGCAGCACCTGGCCCCCCTCACCTGTCCTTGTACTTGATGACGGCATCCACGATTTTCCGCATTTTCCGGGTCAGGGGGGGTGGATTTGGGGACAGTTTTTCAGCTGGAGGCCGCCCCCGCTTCTTCTGCTTCCGGCTCTCCTCATCCTTGTCCCGGCTCCGGGCGCTTGGGGGGGGCCCCGCGGGGCCCTCGGGCTCCCGCTTCCGCTTCCGCGAGGATTTCTTCTGCCGGACTTCCTCCTCGATCTCCTCCAGCGTCCCCTCCTCGATGGCCTGCGGGGAACGGGGATGGGGATCCTTGGGATTGGGGATCCTACAGGGATGGGGCAGGCCCACAGGGACTGGGGAGTCCTGGAAAGATAGAGATTTCCAAAAGGACCAGGGCTCTCATTTCCAGGGACCCTTGGGGCGTTTTTCTGGGATCTGTGGGCCTTTTCCAAGACCCACAGGCGTTTTCTGGAATCTGGAGCAGCTTTCCGGGCCTCACAGGTGTTTTCTGGGACCCACTGTGATTTTTCTGGGATCTGTGGGCCTTTTCCTGGGACTTGTGGGCATTTTCTGGGGACCTGTGAGTCCTTTCCCAGGGACCCTGGAGATTTTCCAGGACCATGGACCTTTCCCACCCACCACAGGCGCATTCCCAGCCCTCTGGGAGGATCCACCCTGGGAATACCTTGAGCCATTGTTTTTCCGTGAGGGAATCACTGTAATCCACTTCCTTGCGATGCCGGGAGCCGCGGCCGAACATCTTCTCCTCCTCTTCCTCACAGGTGAGCCGCTCCACCTCGGCGTCGTCCTTCAGAATCCAGGATGGGAGCTCGTCCTCTTCCATCAGCCGCGGCTTCCGCTTGGGATTCCGCGCCTCCTCCCGCCGCCGGTCCAGGTCCATGCGCTGCCAGAGCAGGAACGGTCACGGGGGATCCGGGCAGGGGTCCCGGGGATCAGACAGGGATGAGGGATGGATCCAAACGGGGATTTTTGAGGGGGTCAGGGGGATCTGAGTGAGCATCCAAGGGATTGGAGGTGGGACGGGGATGAGGGATGGATCCAAAGGGGACTTTTGAGGGGGTCAGGGGGATCTGAGGTGGGATGGGATGGAGGAGCCACACCCAGAGCCAGAGGCTGCTTTGGGAACTGAAAATGTTTTGGAAGTTGAAGAAACTAACTCCTGGAAACCAAACTCCAACTGCAGGAGTTTTGGGAACGGGGGCAGGTTTGGGAACTGCAGGAACCACACCGTGAGCTGGGAACTGGGAGCTGGAGTAGCCACACTGGGAGCTGGGGGTGTTTGGGGAACTGGGAATGGTTTGGGAACTCCCACAGGAATTCTGGGAGCAGCACAGGCTGCACAGCCAAAGCATCGGGGAGTGTTTTGGGAACTGAGAAGTTTGGGGAATGGGGAGTTTTGGGAATTGGGGGTGCTTTGGGTACTGGGAGAGCTTTGGGAATTGAGGGTGTTTCGGGAGCCACCGGCCTCCCCCTGTCCTACTCCTCCGTCCAGGTACAGCATCGCTGGCATTCTGCGCAGGGACACTCCCTGCACACTGGGACAGGGTCCCAAGGGGGTCCTCAGATCGCGAATGTCGCTGGGACCGTGAGGCTCCTGTGCCAGGACGCACTCTCGCTCTCCATCCCCCTCCCTTCCCTGGGTTGCGGGAATTCCGGATGGGAAAAGGGCTTTTTCCACACTCCCAGCCATGCCTTCTCCTCCTCCTCTTGGGGCTCCTGCCCTCCTTCATCCTCTTCCTCTCCTCCCTTCCCCTTCTCTCCTTCCTCCTCCTGCTCATGGACACCTCAATTCCCCACCGTTATCTTCCTCCCTCATGGAGACCCCAAAGCCCCCTTCCTACTCCTCTTCCTCCTCCTTGGAGAGGAAGATCTTCCTCTTCTCCTCCCCCTCCTCTCCTTTCTCCTCCTCTTCCTTGGGGGATCTTCCTCTCCTCGTCTCTTGCTCTTTTCTTCCTCCCCCTTTTCCTTCTCTTTGCGAGATCTCCCTCCTCCTCTTCCTGCTCGTGAGATCTTCCCCTTCTCCTCCTCTCCTTCCACCCCCTCTCCTTCCTCTTCCTCCTCACAAGATCCTCCTCCTCTCATTTCCTGCTCCTCCTCCTCTACCCCTTGCTCCTTCTTCTTCCTCCTTTTGAGACCTTCCCCATCTCCTCCTCTTCTTGCTCCTCGTCTTCCTTGTGAGATCCTCCTCCTCCCATCCTACCCTTCCTCCCTCTCCCCCTCCTCCTCTTCCTCACCATGAACAGGTCGAACTCCTCCTCGTGCCGGGCGATCATCTGATTCACGGTCTCGTCATCGGGCACCTCGTCTTCCTCCTGGGAAAACCCAAATCCAGGGATTCAGCCGCTGCCCCCAGCGCCTCCGGCGCGGCCCCCCCGAGACCCCTCCGACGCTCGTTGGCTTCCCACGGATCGGGGACCTTCCTCAGGGTCTGGGGGCCTTGCGCTCCCCTTTGGATCTTTTGCTGTCGTTTGACCCCGTTTTGGGGCACTTCAGGCTCGTTTTGCTCATTTTTGGGCGGTTTCAATGGTTTTTTTGCTTGTTTTTGGGTGTTTTCAGTGTGTTTTGCTTGTTTTTGGGCTGTTCCTGTGTTTTTGCTCATTCTGGGGTGTTTTAATATCTATTTGCTCACTTTTTGGTACTTCAGCTCATTTCAGGGTGGTTCTAGCTCAGTTTGGGGCATTTTTAGCTGTTTTTTTGATGTTTCTGTGTTGTTTTCCCTCATCTTTGGGTGGTTTCAACTTGCTTTTCGCTGTTTTCAGGGTGGTTTTAGGCGTTTTTTAGTTCATTTGGGGGGGGGTTCAGTGTGATTTTCTTTTGAAAGTTTTCTCATTTTTAGGCATTTTTATTCATTTTTGCTTTCAGCTCATTTTGGCTTTTAGGCAGTTTCTTCTCATTTTTGGCTCTATTCAGGTAATTTTAAAGTCTTTTATGGCTGTTTTTGTGCTGTCTTTAGCTCATTTTGCCTGGTTTTGGGCCAGTTTGACTCACCTTTGGCCCTTTCAGGCCAGTTTTAACTCACTTTCGGGCCTTTCTGGCCAGTTTTAACTAACTTTTGGAACTTTCACGCTGTTTTTTCTCCCTTTTGGCACTTTCAGGCTGATTTTAACTCATTTTGGGCTGTTTTCAGGCTGGTGCTAACTAATTTTTAGCACTTTTGGGCTCATTTTCACTCCCTTCTGGCACTTTCAGGCCAGTTTTAACTCATTTTGGGCTGTTTTCAGGCTGTTTTTTCCTCAGTTTTGGCACTTTCAAGCCATTTTAATCTTATTTTTGGCACTTTCAGGCCAGTTCTAAGTAATTTTTGGCTTTTTCAGGCTCTTATCATTTCATTTTTGCCATTTTGAGGCAAAAATGAACTCACATTTGGCTGTTTCAGGCCATTTAAATCTCAATTCTGGCACTTTCAGGCCATTTTAATCTCACTTTTGGTGCTTCCAGGCCATTTCTAAGTCACACTTGGCCATTTCCACACCACTTTAATCTCACACTTGGCCCTTCCAAGCCATTTCAATCTCACTTCTCGCTCTTCCCAGCCCGTTTCTCTCTGGGTTCTGTCCCTCCCTGACTGGCTGGGGCTCCTCGCGGGCCAATCCCTGCCTGTGGCGCGGCGGTGCCGGGCAGTGCTGGCGGGAGGATTGAATGGGCAGTGGAGACTGAACGACCCCGCTCACCTTTAGAGGTGCTTCCTCCGACTCAGCGCCCAGGCACAGGGAGGAGGCAGCGTGGGGGAAGCTGCCACTGCCCGCGCTCTGTCTGCTCTGTGGATAAACACAGGGATTCAGTCTCCAGGGCTGTCAATCCGGCGCCTTTGTTCCCGACGCTACTCCCAAAAAATTCCAAACAAGCTGCCATGCTCCTGCTCTGGGGTTGGTTTGTTGGCTTTTTTTTTTTTTCCTTCTCTTCTCTTCTCTCTGGCTCCTGACCCCCGAATTCCCGCGGGAACTCCGCTCCAGCCCTCACCTCATCCTGCTCCTCGTGCTCCAGGATGGCCTGAAGGAACGCCCGGCGCTCGTGGCTGGAGGACTTCTGGTCGAACATTCCGGCCTGGATCACCTTCTGGTCCACATTGAGCTTGTACTTGGCGGCTGCCAGGATCTTCTCCTCCACGCTGTTGACGGTGCAGAGCCGGAGCACACGGACCTCGTTCTGCTGCCCGATGCGGTGGGCCCGGTCCTGGGCCTGCAGGTCCTGGGGGAAGGGGCAGTGATAGCACCATGCTCCCAAAAATCCCACTTTTGTCCTCAAAATCCACAGGGGGAGATGTGGGATGAGGCCTGAGGGCGTTCAGGGATTCCCAACAATGACTGGGATGTGGCAATGGGATCACCAGGACTATATAAATCTTGTGGGACGGGGCCACGTTGGCCAAAGGGTCCCAAAACCCCTGGTTCTGTCCTCAAAATCTGCAGGGATTCCCAAAGATAAGGGGGATGTGGCAATGGGATCACCAGGACTATGTAAGTCCTGTGGGACATGGCAAATGTTGCAAGAGGGGTGCCAAATATCCCACTTTTGTCCTCAAAATCCACGGGGAAGATGTGGGATGAGCCCTGAGGGAGCTCAGGGATCTCCAGGGATCACAGGGACTCAGTAATGGCATCACAGAGGTCCCATCTGTGGGGCAGAAGGGGCAGCATCAGCCAAGAGGTGCCAAACTCCACTTTTAACCTTAATGGGGAAAACATTGGGTGCACCCCAAGGGGTCTGAGAGACTCCTAAGGATTATGGGAATTTGGGTAATGGGATTGTTGGAACCATGTAGGTCCTGGAGGAACTGGCAACACTGGCCAAGAGGTACCAAAAAAGCTGGTTTTAACCACAAATAAACCATGGGAGAGATGTGGGATGCACCATGAGGAGTTCAGGGATCTCCCCTCGGATTATGGGATTTTGGGTAACAGGATCACCAGGACCCCAGGAACAGGATTCCTGTGGGAAAGAGCAGCATTAGATGAGGGGTCCCAAAAACCCTATTTTTATCTTCAAAGACACGGGATATGCCCCCAGCAATCCCAGAGGATTACGGCAATTCCAGAATGGGACCATTGGTTGCTCTTTCCTTCAGAGACAGAGGATGCAGGGAAAACCCAGCCGCAGCACTGGGATTTGGGGGTGGCTCTCCAGGACAGCACCAGTGGGTCCTGGAGAATGATGCAATTCCAACTCTGTGGCTCCTCTTTGGGTCAGTTGGTTTTGGGGCTGGTTCACTGGGTTCTGGGTCAGTCAGTTGGTTTTGGGTTGGTTGGTGGGGTTTTGGGTCAATTGGTTTTGGGTCGGTTGGTTGGGTTTTGGGTCAGTCGGTTGATCTGGGGTCGTTTGCTTTTGGGTAGCTCTTTAGGTCAGTCAGTTGGGTTTTAGGTCAATCAGCTGGTTTCAGGTTGGTCAGTCTGGGTTTTGTGCCAATCAGTTGGGTTTTGGGTCGGTCAGTTGGGTTTTGGGTTGGTCAGTTGGGTTTTGGGTTGATTTTTGTGTCAGTCAGCGGTTTTTGCGTTAATTGGTTTTGGGTTGATTTTCAGGTCAATGGATTGGGGTTTGAGTTGTTTTTTGGATCAGGGGGCCAATTTTTAAGTTGATTTTTGGGTCAATTTTCTATTCCATGGATCCATTTCGGGGCCAGTCTCCAGGCGGGTGGGTCCTGGCCGTACCTGGTGCGGGTTCCAGTCGCTGTCGAAGATGATGACCGTGTCGGCCGACTGGAGGTTGAGGCCCAGCCCCCCGGCCCGCGTGCTCAGCAGGAAGATGAAATACTCGGAGCCTGGCTCATTGAACGTCTTCAGCAACATCCCCCGGTCCTCTGCCTTCGTGGTCCCTGGAATCCCACATGGGTGTCACTCCCGCCCCCTGGCATCAGAGCCAGGGGCGCTGGGGGGTCCAGAGGGTGGTTTCATTGGGAATGGGGAGCCCTTTTCCCCCGGGAGGGGGGACCTGTGAAAGGTTGGGCTGATTTTGGTAGAGAAGTTGGAAAAAGGGGCGGATCCCACTCCAGGGTGGGGCAGGAGGTCTTCCAGGAGTTGGGATCGCAGCAGCCGGAATTATGGCAGCGTTGAGGCCATTTTGGGGCTGTTATCAGGGATACGTGGGGGCCATAGGTCACATTTTGTGCTCAAATCCCAGAATTCAATTCTTAATCCGTGTTTATTTTAGAATCACGGAATGATTTGGGTAGGAAGGAACCTTAAAGCCCATCCTGTTCCAACTCAGTCCTGCAATCCGACCTATTAATCCATGTTTATTTTAGTAACATGGGAGTCCCCAGGGCCCTCCCCCAACCCAACGGGATCCCAGGATTAATCAGGAGATCAGCTGGAATAAATGGGAAAAACAGCAGCAGGCAATGAGGACATGATGCCTCAATATCAATCTTTGACATCTTGAGATCGATCTTGACATCAGTATTTGGCATCTTGACATTAATCTTCTATAACTTGGTATTGATCTTTGATATATTGATACAATCTGTGATACCTTGTTATCAAACTTAAAAAATATTGCTATCAATCTGATATCTTGATATCAGTCGTGATAGAAACCTTGATCTTGATATCTTTAATGCTGATCTTGATACAAACCTTGATATCGATCTCTCTATTGGTATCTCAGTATCAATGTCTCAATATACATCTTGTGATCTGGATATCAAAGTCTTGATGTCTTGATGTTGATGTTGATCTTGATATAAACCTTGATACCAATCTCGCTATTGATGTCTCGATATCAATGTCTTGATCTTGATTACATGATCTGGATATCAAGACATTGATCTTTATATCTTTGTTGGTATCTTATCTCACTTTCTCCCTTGATATCTATTCTGACAGATTGAGATTTCTCTCAATATCTTCACATCTACTTTGACATCTTTACTTAGAGATTTAGCTTCGTATCTTGATGGCTTTGCATTTTTGTATCTTGATATTCCTCAATATCTTTCTGTCCAGCCCAGTATCTTTACTTCTTTACATCTTGATATCTTTCTTGATGTCTTGACCTTAAGCTCCACTTTGAGCAGGGCACTCACTGTCCCCCCGCCCCCACAGGGGAACTCACCATCCAGCCTGAGGTATTTGAAGCCGCGGTAAGCAAAATAGTCCTCCATGATGGTCATCAGGGAGGTCATCTGGCAGAAGAGCAGCACCTTGTGGTTGGTGGCCCGGAGCTTGGGCAGGATCCGGTCCAGGAGCTCAAACTTCCCGGAGGCACGGTATAAATCCAGCCTGGGATGGAAAAAAACAGGCACAATCAGAGGAAAACCGGGATTGAGGCTGAAAATGTGGTGTCTCCCCCTTGCTGGGATCATCTGGCTCTCTGGGGTGGGGGTAGTTCACCCTCCACCTCTAGAAACCGCTTGAGTTTGTAAATTCCCAAGTTTCTCCACTGGTAATCCCAAAATTCCTGACTCACCCCTGCACGATCCCGCCCGTGAACCCCAAGTGCTCCGAGAAGGATTCCTGAAATCGGGAGGAGAAATAGCGTCAGAAACAAGCAGAAACCAACCCAAAATATCTGGAGCTGCCCTAAAGAGCCAAGCCCTGCTCCCTCCCCGATTCCCTCGGGAAGCTGGTGAGGGAATGGATCGGTTTGGGTGGAAAACAGAGTGATGGAAGGTGGGTGGGCCTGATGCCCCGATTTGGTTCACTCTCGTTGCGTTTAGCTCTGTTTTGGTTTATCCCTGTTTGGGTTTATCCCCGTTGGGTTTATCCCTGTTTGGGTTTATCCCTGGTTTTGTTGGGTTTATCTCTTTTTTTGCTTCATCCCTGGCTTTCCTGGGTCTAACCCTGTTGGGTTTATGCCTGTTTGGGTTCATCTCCCTGGATTTATCCCCATTTCCGCACGTCGGTCCCACCTCGATGTGCTGGAACATGTAGGGGTGGTTGCAGATCTTGCGCAGCTGCATGATCGTGTTCATCAGTGTCTTCGTGCCGCCTTTTCCCTGCCAGGAACCATCCAGGAGATTAAAAACCCAGATTAACGCTGGGTCCCATCTTTATCTGCCAGCCCAGCGTTCCCAGGAATATTTGGGAACATCGACTTGGAGTTCAGAGCCCCAAAAAGGGGGATCAGAGACATTAAAATAAATTCAAGGTTTTAAGAAACTTTCAAGTCCCCTCGAGGCAAGGCTGCTCCTGTTTTGGGGGAACGGAGCTGAAAAACCGGGAACTTCCCACCTCCAGCTTTTAGCTGGGATCAAAGTGTCTCTTTCCAATTATTTTGTGGCTTTATTCTTCTCACGGACCTGCTGATGGCTTTGAGGAGCCTCCGTGGACCACCCAAACACATTGGGGGCCCAAGCTCAGCCCACCCCGTAATGGAAATAAACCCGCCTCCGCTCAGCATTCCCAGCACCGATTCCCAAATCCAGACCTTCTTGTCCTTCTCGGAGCCATCAGTGAGGAGGACACCCTTGGCCTGCATGTGCCGGTACAGGACCCGCTGCAACGCTGACATGTCGCACTTGATCACATACTCGACCTGCCAAAACCCAATGGGGACTCACGCCCAGCCCCTCGGAACCCCGGACATGGGGTCCTTCCGCTCTGGGAAACCCCCAATTCCCAGAGGGATCACGACCCAACCACCTGCTCAACCCAACCCAGCAATGACTGCGGAGTGAGATGAAACTCTGCCTGCACATTCCGGGATGGGGAGGAGCAGCATGGAGACCCCTCAGGAGTAGTTCAGGATGGGGAAGATTGGGATGGACCCCAAAACCCCACTCCAATAACTCCCCAAGCCCCCAGTTCCCAGAGGGATCAACCCAACCACCTGTTCAACCCAACCCAGCAATGATTCCGGAGCCGGATGAAGCTCCAAGTGCACATCCCAAGACGGGTAAGAGCAGGATGGATCCCCCAGTCGTATCCTGGGATGGGGAAAGGTGAGGGGACCCCCGGTGTCACCTTTTCCGGTAGCTGAGCTTCCACCTCCTTCTTGAGGCGCCGGAGCAGGAAGGGCCGGAGCACCTTGTGCAGGCGGCGGATAATGAGGATCGTCTCCTCCTCATTCAGGTCCACCTGGCCAGGGAAGGGAATTGTCACCAAGAACAGGAATTATCACCAAAAAACGGAAATTGTCACCAGAAAATGGAACTGGATGGAACCTCAACATCCCAAAACACCGGGTCCCTTTGCTCCAAGAACCCCCCGACCCCCAATTCCTAGCGGGATCCAACCGCCTGCTCGACCCAACAGCAATTCTGGAGTGGGATGAAGCTCCATGAGTGTATCCTGGGATGGGGAGGGCAGGGAATTGTCACCAGGGAAGGGAATTGTCACCCAGAGAAGGGAACAGAGCCCTCAGTGACAACACTGAGCCACATCCCACAGCTCCAGGGACAATTCCGACCCCTCTGGAGCCATGAATGATGACACCACATCCCACAGCTCCAGAGCCACTTCCAATTTCTCCAGATCCATTAAAGGCACTGATCCACATCCCAGAGCTCCAGGGACGCTTCCAACCCCTCCCTACACATTAACATCGACCCCAAGCCCACCCCCACTGCCGGCAGCCCCCACCCGCTCCCGCATTTCCCCTTTCCTGCACCTTCTCCCCGGTCATGGCGAAGGGCGCGTTGAACCACTGCTCAAAGGTGCTGCAGCTCTTGAAGATAGTCGGGAGCAGGAAGTTGAGGAGGGCCCAGAGCTCTGGGAGCTTGTTCTGCAGCGGGGTCCCGGTGAGGAGCAGCCGGCGCGGGGCCACGTAGTGGGTGTTGAGCACCTGCGTCAGTTTGCAGTGGTGGTTCTTCATCCGGTGCCCCTCGTCCACGATCATGTACTTCCAGCGGATCTGTGGGAGCGGGAAGGTCAGGGATGGGAACCAGGGGGTGGGGATGTGCCCAGAGTAGCCCGTGATGGCTCGGAGATGCTGGAGCAGCTCAAAAAGGCTCTGAGAGGGGAATATGCCAGGAGTGTTTCCCCACACCAGGAGAGATCCACAGTGGGATGGGAATCCAGAGGATCCCTGCCAGGATGGTGGATCCCAGCTCCACTGAGGAGGAGGCCCTAACCCTTTAATCCCAAAATTTGTGATTTGGAGCATTATCTGAATGTTGTTCCATCAGCACAACTGCTCCATCCCACTTATCCTCCCCCTGTGGCCATGGATCCGAACCCCTTGGCAACGAGGGTCTTGTAGGGATCCAATTAATATTAATTATCCAGGGAATTTTTCATGAAAAGGGAACCACGTATCCACCGGATCATGGGATATGCTGCCAAAAATTGGGAGCAGGAATTCTGCCTCAGCTTTGGCCACCGAGGGGGAGTAGCTCCTGTGGAGGCTCCAGGAAATAAAATACCACAAATTGGGGATAAAAAAGACACGGATTTTCCTGTTTGCAGCATCCCTAAGCATGGTGACATTGGGAAAACCTCCGAGCCCAGTGCTTCCTGGCCTCACCTTGGCCAGAATGTGCTTGTCCTTGATGATGTACTCATATGTTGTAAGCAAGACATTGAATTTTCCGCTCCGGAGCTGTGGGACAAAGGCGCGTCGTGCCGCCGGAGAGCCCTGGAGGGAGAATTCCGACCGGTAATGTCAGGCCAGAAGGGAATTCCCAGGAGAGGGGGGGAGGGGGGCTGTTATCCACAGGGAACAGCAAAGTGAGGAGGTTTGGGGGTTCCTGCTGCTGAGGAGCAACCAAAAATGGGATTTCATGGATTTTCATGGATTTGGAGCTGGGATGCAGTGCAGCTTCCTCAGGATAACGGTAACAGAACGGGAAGAGGAAAAGGGAAGCTGGAATCCAAGGAACGTGGCGCTTACCTTGTAGGAGACCTTGACCACGGAAGGAGCCCATTTGTCGAACTCGTAGGCCCAGTTGGACAAAGTCCTGGGGGAAAGACACAGAAAGGGTGGGAATCTGGGAATGTGGGGCTGGAGCGGCAGCTGGGTGGGGTTTTTCAGGCACTCCAGCACTCACGAGAGTGGGACGATGATGAGGAAGGGGCCGTTGATCCGCTTATGCTCCATGAGGTACGTGATGAGGGCTATGGTCTGGATGGTTTTCCCCAATCCCATCTCGTCCGCCAGGATCCCGTTGAGGTTGTTGTTGTACAGGGACACGAGCCATTCCAGGCCTTTGATCTGCGGGAACGTGGATGGGGGTTGGAATGGGGGTGGGAGAGTGGCCGGCCTTTCCCCCCGGCCTGGGTGCATGCAAACGAGCCGGTAACAAGGTCGGGTTAATTATTCAGAGCCAGTCGCAGGAAATCGGGATATTCCAGGGATTCACACGGAATGTGACGGATTTGCCTTTCGGCAGGGAGTGAGTCCAGCTCATTAACCTGCTCTGGCTCCATCTCATTATCCCGCTCTGACTCTGGCTCATTATCCCACACCATTCCATTTATTATTCCGCACCACCTCAGACTCATTATCCCTCTCCAGCCTGCCATTCCTTCCCAGCTCTGACTCCTTATCCTGCACCAGCTCTGGTTCCTTATCCTGCCACAGCCGTTATCCCACCACAGGTCTTCATCCCACATTGGATCCAGCTCCTTATCCCATCCCTGGATCACCACAACCTCTGCTACCTCCCCCGGCACCCCCGTATCCCCGATGCTCCCAGACCTGGTATTGCTTGAGGACACCATTGACCATCAGGGCTGACTGCTTGTCCACGCGCTCGGTCACGGCATGAGCCACGGCGTAGTAGGACTGGAGCCCCCGTGCCAGTGCCTGCGACACCCCGTACTCATCATCCACGTCCTGCTTGGCATTCCTGCCGGGAAAACCGGGATAACATGTCATGGTGCACTAAGGAACGGGGTCAGAGCGGGGTGGGAGGGAGTACGGGGGGATAAACAGGGGGAGAGGGGGAAACTTGGGGGAAAAACAGGAATAACGGAAGAGAATGTGATCTTGGGAGGGGAAAACATGGATGAGAGTGGGGGATCCCCATCCCTCATGGGCAGAAAAGGGAAAATAAAGGAGGAAAAAGGGAGACGATTTGCATTCTTGGGGTGAAAAAAGGGAGGTTTGAAGGATGATGCTGTTGGGGGAATTCCTGGGAAGTGCCATCAATCCTGTGTGGGGTTGTTTTCCCACTGAATTTCCACACAAAATGCCACATTAGGGCTTGTTTTGGGAAGATTTGGAAAAAAATGGGCTTGGGGGAATGCTGCTCGTGAAACCCCGCCCTTGGGGCAGGGAAGCGATTGGGAATGTGAAGCTGCAGCAGGAAAATGAGCTCACTCGATGATGTGTCGGGCGTCCACTTCTGAGACATCGTCGCTGTCCGGATCCGGAATCTTCTTCTTCTCCTCCACGGGCAGCGCTGGCTGTGCCGGCTGTGGCTGCTCCTCTTCTTCCTCCTGCGGGATTCCCAGGAATTCCAGGCAAAACTGCCTCGGAACACCCTGGGAAGCACCTGCCCCCTCCCACCTGAAGCTCACAGAGACAGGAGGCTCCCACAGGATCCCGCCGTTCCCTTTGGAAGGGCCAACGAGCCACATCAGAAATATTTCTGATGAAAACTGGGATCTCCCAAAGGGAATTTCCAAGTGTTCTTGGCTGCCCAGCGCTTGTTCAACACAGAGAATCCATTTTATCCCGCCATTTCGTACAATTTTCATCTCAGCTCATCCCATTTTTTAACAGTCTTTTTTCCCATTTTTAATGCTTTTTTTTCCCATTTTTTTATCCCGTTTGAATTAATTTTATCCTACTTTATCCTATTGTTTTGTCCCATTTTACCCTGTAACTTTATCCCACGTTATCCTACTATTTTATCTCATTTTAATCCGTGTTATCCTCCTGTTTCATTCCGTTTTATCCCGTTTTTTTGGAGCTGCCAAACAGCCATTGCCAAGGTCAGCTCTTTGCTGTTCTTCCAAGAACACTCCCAGTGAGAATGTGGCGGGACTCCCCCCTCACCTCCTCCTCCTCCTCGGAGCCGCTCTCCTCGCTGTCTGAGCGCGGAGCCACCTCGTACCTGGGGGGCAAAAATGGGGAACAGGGAATTCCAAATGGAATTTGGCTCTGGCATTCTCCACTCCCTGTTCTCTTCCAGTTCTTGCATTCCCAGCCTCCGATTTCCTCCCGGGTCTGGCATTCCCAGCTCCCTATTCCCATTCCCAGTCCTCCACTGCCATTCCTGACTCCAGCATGCCCAGTTTGCCATTCACATTCCCAGCCCCAACATTCTCAGCACCCCATTCCCTCCCAGCTCCAGCACTCCCAGCTCTGGTATTCCCAGTTGCAGCATTCCCAGCCCCCCATTCCCGGTATTCCTGGCGTACCCGGGATTCATTTCCAGCCAGGCCTCGAGCTGCCCAGCCTTGGGTGCATCGGTGCCGGTGAGGATCTTCCCACTCTCCACATGGATCACCTTTACCGGGAGGTCGCTCATCTGGCTCGTCTCGTCCAGCGGCTGCGGGAGGGGCCAACGGATTGGGATTGGGAATTCTTGGCCTCAAACCCCCCGAACCCGCCGGGAAAAGCTGACAGACCCGGTAGGACACGGCCTGTGCTCCCCGCCTACGGTGGGCTGGAGCGGGATGATCCCTGTGGCCCCTTCCTGGCCATCCCAGGATCTGTGGGATGAGCCCAGACTCACCTCCCCATCAGGGCCGATGGCCGGAGCCTGTCCCTCGGTGTTCTCTGCCTTCTGCGAGAGAAATGGGGCAGGAGGAGAAGATAAAGGAAGCAGAGGAAGGGAAGGAAGAGGAGGAGGAGAAAGCAGAAGAAAAGAAAGAGGAGGAAGAGGAACAAGAAAAGGGGAGGAAAAAAGGGAAGGAGAGGAAGGATGGGAAGAAAGAAAAAGACAGGAGAAAAGGAAAGAGAAAAGAAGGAGAAAAAGAGAGTGAAGAAAAAAAGGGGAGGAATAAAGGAAAGAGAAAGAAAGGAAAACAACAAAACAACAAGAGAAAGAAAAAGAGAAAGAAAGGAAAGAAAAGAAAAACAAGGAAATGAGGAAGGAGAAAAAAAAGAGGAAAAAGGGAAGGACAGGAAGGAAAGAAAGAAAGAAGGGGAAGGAGACGGGAGTCAGCCTGGGTAGTACAGCCCTGGCGTTCCCTCCGTGAGCCATTCCCAGTGTTTGTCCTTTCTCCCACCTTCTTCTTCTTTTTCTTTTTCTTCTCCTTGGCCACCTGGGCCGCCTTGTGCTGCCGCACGAGCTCTGTTAGGTTGGCCACGTACTCGTCCGTCTGCTGCAGCAGGTAGGCCAGGCGCTTGTCCTTCTTCTGGTCGATGAGCTTCCGGTAGCCCTCCTCATCCTCTGCCTGCCCGGGGCGAGTAACACGCTTGCGATCACCCGGGAGCAGCTGGGAACACCCTGACCTCACCCCACACACCCTCTGGTGCTCCTCCTCACCCTCAGCAAGGACAAAGATCCCGCCACATCCACCCCGATCCCATCCCTCCCGTCTGTCGGCCGCCTTTTTCCCGGTATCCCGCATCCGGCTCACCATGAGCCGGCGCATCCGTTCTTTCTCGATGCGCTCGTTCTCCTTCTTCTGCTCGCGCTCGGTGTTGGCGTGGTATGTGGCCACCGCCTTGGTCAGCTTCTGGATTTTCCCACTCACGCTCCGGTGGTATTCCTTGAAGTCCTTGGCATGCTGCAGGATGCTGTTGAGGTATTCCTGTGGGAATGGGACACAGGCGTCAGACCGCAGGGCTCGGTGTGCGGGGATTGCACGGGAAGTTGAAGAATGGTGGAGTTGGGAGGGATTGGTGGTCATTGGAAGAGAGCGACAGGAATTGGAAGGTCCCGACAGCCATCACCAAACTCTTGACCACCATCATCCAGAGTCAACCTTCCCCAACCCCCCAAACCAGGTGATTCCCTTAAAACCTCCACCCCTGCCACCTCCCTGTCCCAATTCCTGGGAACCCCCCGACCTGATGCTTCTGCCGGCGCTTCCGCTCCTGCTCGATCTTCTGCTGCTTCTCCAGCTTCTCCGTGATCCGGGCCTCGCGTAACGACTGCCGCTTGCTGCGCTTGTAGGCCTTGGCATTGAGCGCCGTCTCCAGTGCCGTGTCCCGCCGCATGCACACCACCACCTCCTGCCGCAGCTGCAATCCCAGGAAAACCGCGCGAGATCAGCTCCCGGGGTGACCCCGCAGCCTCCCTGCTCCCGAATCCCGGTGATCCCCGGTGCTCACCTGGCGCTGGAAGTTGAGCAGCCGCAGAGCCTTGAGCTCGATGGTCGCTTTGGTCCGCAGGTCCCCAGCCAGGGAGCCGGGAAGGTTTTCCAGCTCTTGGATGCGGTGGGCGATGCGGGCTTGGAGCCTGCGGAGGAGGGGGAGGGATTTTGGGATGAGTTCAGCTCCGCTCCCATCCTAGTTCCCACTGGGAACAGCATGGGAGCAGGGTGAGGGCACTGGGAAGTTGCTTCTGGAATCCTGGGATGGGTTTCGGGGACCCCCACGGGAACAAAGACACGGCAGGGCCGGAGCACGGCCAGGGAAGGGCAATGGAGCTGGGAAAAGTCAGGAAGAATCTCCAAGGAAAATGTTCTCCTGCTCATTCCTCCGGATCTCGGGAAGAGGAAAAATGGGATGAAGGCAGTTGGGGATGGGAGAAACCTTGGGAATCTACAAGGAAAACACACTCATCCCTCTGGACCTGTGGATCCCAGGAAGAGGGAAAACAGGATGGGGGCAGTTGGGGCTGGGAGAAGCCTTGGGAATTCCAAGCAAAATGTCCTCTTGCTCATCCAAAGGGGTCTCAAGACGAAGGAACGTGGCACGGGGGGCAGCTGAGACTGGGAGGAACCCTGGGAATCCCCAGGAAATCCAGGCGGGGCCGTACCTGTACTCACGCTCCTGCAGGATCTCAACGGGGTCGAGGCCGCGGGGTTTCTGGATGGGGGTGATCCGGTTCTGTTTGGGATGGATCGGGAGCGCAGGCGGTGCTGGCTGCCCCGGAGAGGGTGGGGGGGGCCCAGGGGATGCCG
>VZRS01011272.1:2533-13510 GCA_013398055.1 Ifrita kowaldi
ACCCCCCTCTTGTCCCCCCTCCTGTCCCCCCTCCTGTCCCCGCTCCTCTCCGCCGTCCCGGCCGGCGCAGCCCCGTCCCCGGTTCCTCGCAATGTCTCCGTGCTGCTGGAGCCCGGCTCCCAGCGGCTGCGCGTCCTCCCCGGCCGCCACCCCGCCGCCGTCGCCTGGGCCAGCCTGGATGACCGCATCCCCCACGTCGGGTAGGGACGGGGCGCGGCGGGACGGGCCGGCCCGGCTGGGACGGACGCGGGGCGCATGGAGCCGAGCGGGCATGGATGGGTTGGTGGGGGCTGCCTCGGCCGGGCTGGCGCCTCGTCCCGCCCGTGTCCGTGACCCGCCGTGACCGTGTCCCCACAGCTGGGCCTTCCTGGAGGTGACCACCAACGCCTCGTACAATGACAGCCTGCAGGCCTACGCCGCCGGGCTCGCCGAGGCTGCCGTCACCGAGCAGGTAAGGGGGGACCCCTCCAGAAACGGGGTCACGGGGGGCGTGACACGGTCTCTGCCCGGGCTGTCCCCTGCCGGTGACACCACGGCCGTGTCCCCCAGCTGATGTACATGCACTGGATGAACACCATGGTGGGATACTGCGGCCCCTTCAAGTACGAGAGCGAGTACTGCCAGAAGCTGCGGAACTACCTGGAGGCCAACCTGGCCTGGATGGAGGAGCAGATGGCGAAGGGGCAGGACCCCGAGTACTGGCACCAGGTGAGGATGGGGTACCCCCAGCCCGGGGAACCCCCCTGTATCCTCCTGGGGCTTTAATCCAGAGGAGAGGACAGGGCAGCGAGATGTCCTGGCTGAGCTCCAGGTGGGATGACAGGGATGTGGTCATCCTCCTTCCTGGGGTGAGTAGAGGTGACTCGTGGCTTTCTCCTGGCCACAGCCTCGCATGCTGCAGTTGGGGTGCACAGGGGGTGGCTTTGTCACCCTCGGCCATGGGTGCTGAGTCATGACCTTGCTGACAGTGCCACTTCCCCCCTGTGCCTCTGCAGCGGCACTGAGACCCAGCTGCTCTGCTCTGTCTCCTGGGGGAATGAGGGGGCCTGACCCCAAAACCTCTCAGCCTGCCACCTCGCAGGAGCCGGGTGCCAGCTCTGTCCCCTGTCCCCAGGTGCGCCTGGCCCTGCTGCAGCTGAAGGGGTTGGAGGACAGCTACAACGGGCGCCTGGACTTCCCCAGGGACAGGATCACCCTGGCACCCTTCGGCTTCCTGTAAGCTCCTTCTCGGAGGTGCTGGGGAGTGGGGGATGGTTGTCGCAGGGTTTGGAGTGCTGTGGGGACAATTCCTGTGTGTCCAGGAACAGCCAGTTCTGCTCCCAGTCCACCTTGTCCACCTTTTCTGGGCACTTGTCTTCTGCTGCTGGGGCAGAACGGAGCCAAGGCAGGTTGTTCCCCACACCATGGGCTGGGTGGTGGGTTCCCCCCACAGCCCCTGCCTCAGTTTCCCCATTGCAGTGCTCCCCCTTTCCTCCCTGCTCATGCTACCAGGGCGCTCCCAGCACCAGTACCTGCCCTGAGGTGGGGTGGAGATGGACAGACAGACAGAGAGCTCTGAGCCAGCTCAGCTCCAGGGCTGGGGCGTCCCTCACCTGACGTCTTACGCCTTGCTTCCCCCCAGGCTACTGCAGTTGGGGGGTGACCTGGAGGACCTGGAGTCTGCCCTGAACCGCTCCTCCCCGCAGCGTGTCCTGGGCTCGGGCTCCTGCTCGGCCCTCGTGAAGCTGCTGCCGGGCCACCGGGACCTGCTGGTGGCCCATGACACCTGGACCTCCTACCAGGCCATGCTGCGCATCATCAAGAAGTACACGCTGCCCTTCCGCGCCTCGGCCGGCGGTGCGTGGGCTGGGCTGGGGGGGCTGCGCCTCACAGGCCCCTCCTGATGCCTCTGCATTCCCCCTCCAGGCAAGTCTCAGATCCCCGGGAGCGTCCAGGTGTTCTCCTCCTACCCTGGCACCATCTTCTCCGTGGATGACTTCTACATCCTCAGCAGCGGGTTGGTGAGTGGGTCTGGTCCTCAGGAGCCTCTCCCCAGCCGTGCTGCCCTCCCCATCACTCCCTCCCCTGCAGGTAGCGCTGGAGACCACCATTGGGAACAACAATCCGGCCCTCTGGAAGTACCTGGACCCCCGGGGCAGCGTCTTGGAGTGGCTGAGGAACATCGTGGCCAACCGGCTGGCCCGCAGTGGGCCCGAGTGGGCCGCAGTCTTCCGACGCTTCAACAGCGGCACGTGAGTGGGGTGGGATGGGGCCTGGGAACTGGTCCTGAAGGGGTGGGATGGGATGGGATGGAAGGTGCCCAGGCTACCAGAGGGATGCGTTCCTTGTTCTCCGTGCCAGGTACAACAACCAGTGGATGGTGGTGGACTACAATGCCTTCACGCCGGGCAGAGCAAGCCCAGCGCCGGGCGTGCTGACAGTGCTGGAGCAGATCCCGTGAGTGGCTTCATCCTCCCTTAGCCCCTGCTGTGTCCTCTCCCATCCCTGGGGGTTTGGGGCAGCCCTGAGGGTGGTGCCTGCCCCAGCCCAGTGGGCGGTCACAGGGTGATGGGGTGTGTCAGTGGCTAAAGGCTCTGGGGATGCTGGTGCTGAGGCGATGGGTGACCCCCAGGATGTGTTCCCCCCAGCCCAGCATGTCCCCCACTATCCCCAGCGGCTTTTTCCCCTCTGCTCTGACCAGTGCTCTTCCTCCCAGCGCAGGGGCCTGGTGGTGGTGGCTGATCAGACAGAGCTGCTGTACCAGCAGGGCTACTGGGCCAGCTACAACGTGCCGTGAGTGCCATCCCTCCCCACGGCCTGCCCTGTAAAGAGGGGCAGCGGTGCTGGCCTTGCACCCGCTCGGTACCAGCTTGCTGGGTGCCCCCACCCCAGGTACTTCGAGGAGATCTTCAACGCCAGCGGGAACCTGGAGCTGGTGAGGAAATACGGGGACTGGTTCACCTACGACAAGAACCCGCGTGCCCAGATCTTCCGCCGGAACCAGACGCTGGTCCACGACCTGGACTCCATGATCCGCCTGATGCGGTGCGTGCTGGGGACCCCCAAACCAAGGGCTGCTCCACCACGGAATTTTCCTTGATCCATGGATTTTTCCCGTGTCTTCACCGTGGCTGTCTCCCGGCCCTTCTGCAGGTCCAACAACTACCTGCAGGACCCGCTGTCGCGGTGCAGGGGCTGTGACCCGCCCCAGAACGCCGAGAACGCCATCTCCGCCCGCTCCGACCTCAACCCTTCCAATGGCACCTACCCCTTCCCTGCCCTGCGCCAGCGCTGCCACGGCGGCATCGACATGAAGGTGTGGGAGCCGGGCAGCCCTGGGGGGGCTCCTCTTTGGGGATGCACCGCCCAGCAGCTCTCCCGGGCCGTGCAGCCTGTTCCTGCTGCTGACTCGCTGCCCCATTTTGTGTCCCCATCTCCAGGTCACCTCCTCAGCCATGGTCCCCACCTTCGGGCTGGTGGCGGTCAGCGGCCCCGCCTGGGACGACGTGCCCCCCTTCCGCTGGAGCGCGTCCCCCTGCAGCTCCCTGCTCCACATGGGCCACCCCGACCTCTGGACCTTCCCCCCAGTCAAGGTCCACTGGGACTGAGCAGGCACTGCCGGGCTGGTCCCGTCCGTCCGTCCATCCATCCGTGGGCGTCTGTCCTGTGGGGGATCCCTCTGTGGGGGCAGCTGGGTGTGGGGGGTCTCAGCTCTGTCATACACCCAGCCCCCTGCTCCTTCTGCCTCTCAGGGTCCTGGCTGTGCTGCATGAGGGGCCAAGCCCAGCGTGTCCCTCCCTGCCGTGGGGCTCTCCAATCCCAGGCCCTTTCCCTGGGTGCTGATGCCTGGTTTGGGGGGGCTCTTCCCAGAAAAGGGGGGTCCTGGGAGGCTGGGGCTCGCCCTCAGGGCAGAGAGGAGGGGTGTGAGCTGGTTTGGCTGTGGCAAATAAAGTGTTCTGTGCTGGTGGCTGTGCTTTGCTCTCTGCTGAGGTTCTCTGGTGGCTTGGTCTAGGGTTGGGCTCTCGCGGGGGTCTTGCCCCCTCCCCATTAACAGGGCAATCTGCTTCTCTGCTGGTGGGAGGCTGTATGGCCAGTGGGGCCGGGTCTTTTGGGGCACAGGCTGTGAAGGGTTCTCTGCTGCTGGAATGGGGGAGCCCTGCTGCTCACCCCCCAGGAGTGGGACACCATCCTCATGCCTTTTGTCTTCCTTTCCTCTGGCACCTGTGTGCCCCCATCCCCAAAACCTGCGGTGCAAAATCCTCTTAGGCAGCTCCCTTGATCTGCTCTGCCTCGTTAGGAATAACGAGGTCATTACTGGGGGATTAATGAGCGGCGGCTCGGCAGCGCTTTGAAGGTGCCAGGTTCCCATCGGGGCTGGGGGTCCTGGGGCTCCCTGGGGGCTGCAGGGGGGTGGGAGGGAGCAGGTCTGGGCTGTTGAGGTGCTGGCACCCCAAAAGCCGGGCTGGGTGTCCATACCCCACTGTGCTGGCATGGGTTGCAGATAAGGTGGGAGTGGCAGAGCCCGTGTCCCCTGGTGTCCCCATGGTGTGTGGGTTACTGTGGAAGGGGGGGCTGCTTTTGGGGTCCCCGTGCCTCAGTTTCCCCAGACAGATCACCACCACTGGGTGAGGGAGCAGCAAGGAAGAATGGGGCACGCTGGAAATGCCGCAGTGTTGCTGATTCCCTTATTTCCTTAAAAGTGGAAAAACAAAGAGAATGTTGTTAAATATTGTCCCAGCTGCCACCACAGTGTCACCCAGGGACCCTGGCCAAGGGAAGTGACCAGGTGATGGCCTGGCATGCCTTCCTCAGGGCAGGGATGGAACCAAAGGGAAGCAGAAAAGGGACAGGGAGGTGGGTGCAGGGTGGAAAGGGACCCTGGAGCACCTCAGGGCTGAGCTGAAATGTGGTGTCCTCCCCAAGGGTGTCTCCAGCCTCATCCCTGTGAGCTGGGGGAGGTTCTTGCACCCCTTTCCCAGCTCCTGCCACCTTCCCACCCTCCGAAGTGGCTGCAGTCTCTGCCTACTGTGGGGTGGGGTGGGGAGGGTCCCTCCAAAGGCCCCCGAGGGACTGGAGCTGTGCCCCCCCCCCGGGTGCCTCCATTCAAGAACTCCTCCTCATTCTCACCTTTCCAGTCCCCCGTGTCCCAAAAGCAGCGTGGCTCTGTGCAGAGGTGCTGTGCTCTGTGCTGCTCACCCGGGAGCCTGGTGATGGTGTGGGAAGCAGGGATGTTTTGTTGCCACCAAAAACCCGCTCCGTCGGGAGCAGGGCTGCTCCAGAGCTCTGCCCCTGCTCGGTGCCTGCCAGCAGTGGTGCTCTGGGGGATTTTGCAGCACAGTTTGGGTCAGGGGACCGAAATCCTGTATTCTGTCTGCCTGGCCCTGGGGCAGAACTGGGCACGGTGTGGGGTTCCCAGTGCACCCAGTTTGGAGAGTGTTGGTTCCAGTGCAGGGTCCCCCCCTCGGGACTCCCTGTGCCCTCTGCTTCCAGGCCGCTCCCGCTTGGCAGGAGAAACAGGGGAACCTTCTGCAGCTGCGGGGCTGCAGGCCAGGGCTGGGCCTTCCTCCAGATCCCACCTTCTTCCTCCTTGCCTGCTGTGGATGGAACCAGCCCCTCAGAGCAGAGGTAGGACTTTTACCCTGGGGGTGCCACCAGGGCTGGGTGACAAGGAGGGGTCCCAGAGGAAAGGAGGGGGCTCTGCTTTGCCTGGGGGCTGCTGGACCTTGGGTCTGGGCCAGGCCCTGGCTGGGTCACTTGGGACAGCCCCTCTCCAAGGGGCGATCTGTGTCCACAGGGTGCCCAGCATGGCATGGCATGGCCAGCTGGAGCTGGGGGGGCTCATCTCGGGGGTCTCCCCCAGCTGGAGGGACTGAGCTCCCCTGGGATGTGAAGCTTGGAGAGGATCCAAGGGCTGCTGTGGGGTGGGGGCTTGGCTGGGTGGGCAGAGGGCTGTGATGGCTCGTTTGGAGGCAGTGAGGGGTGTCTTGGCTGGGGATTTGGGGCGTGCAGGCTGCCCTGGCTACACCAGGGGTTCAGGGACAAAATCCTAAAATCTGCCCCTACAAGTTTTTGGCCAGACCTGATAATATCCAGTGCAAACCCTGGCCGGTCCCCAAAGTAATTTGAGAGCTGCCTCTCCTCTTCCCCCATCTCCTGGGAGCCCACATCCCATCTCCCGGGCATGTGAAAGCTGCCGGGATCTGGCTGGCGGGGCCACACGTGTTTGTCCCCGCCGGGTGACCCGGCAGCGTGCCCGGCCATGGCTGGGCGCCTTCGGCACCAGTCCAGCCCCGTGGCTGTAAAACCCGCCCAGCGCTGAGCAAAGAGCGGGGCCGGGGCAATGCCTGACCCCTGCCCCCTGGCCTGCTGCGTGGCTGAGCACGGGGACCTGGGGACACGGGCACGGCCCCTTCGACGGCGCCTGGCCCTGTTGTGTCCCGCAGACTCGGCGGTGGGTGAGGACACGCAGCGAGTCCCGCGGGACGCCAGGTAATCCCCGCCCGGGTTCCAGGACAGGGTGCGCACTGGGGACACCGCGGGTGTGGGGACCAGCGGGACGGAGGAGGGGGCGGCACAGCCTGTCCCGGGGATCTCCCAGGGAGAGCCCGTCGGTGCTGCTGCATCCTAGAGATGGGAGGGAACGCTGGGGACAGCCCGGCCCTCCCGAGGGGCTCCTGTGCTCCGCACCGAGCCCGCAGCGGGCATCGGGGCTGGGGGGGGGGACGCGTGGGGAGCAGCTGGTGACTCCAGCACCTCTCCTGGGCAGAACATCCGTTGTCAGGCCATGGCAGCCCAGCCAGTCGGGGGCCAGAAGCCCTTCCACGTCGTCTCGCCCGTCCTGGAGAGCCTGCCCCTCTCCAAGGCCGCGGGCACCAAGGTCTTAATGAAGATGGAGAACGTCCAGCCCTCGGGCTCCTTCAAGATCCGGGGCATCGGGCACCTCTGCCAGGCTGTGAGTGTGGGCATGGTGTGTGCAGGGGGCTGCTCCTGCCCTCATGGGGGGCACAGTGGAGGCACGCAGCCGTCCCCTTCCCTCTTTCTCTCGTGCCTTTCAGGCTGCCAGGAAGGGCTGCCGCCACTTCGTCTGCTCCTCAGGTAACTCCATCCCGAGCCGGGGGGATGCTCCTGAGGAATCTGGGGATGTACAGGGGATGACCCCACACTCTCCACAGGGGGAAACGCGGGGCTGGCAGCAGCGCACGCAGCCCGGAAGCTGGGGCTGCCCATCACCGTGGTGATCCCCAGCAACAGCGGCCCCACCCCCGTGCGCAAACTGGAGGAACTGGGGGCGGCGGTCGAGGTCTATGGCAAGGTACCCCCAAAACTGGCCTCTGGGAGCTCCAGAGGGGGCTGAACCCGACCTCAGCGTGCTCATCGGTGCTTGGCAAACCCCATCCCAAAATGTCCCCCTCCTGCATCCCCTGCACCCCGGCACCACAGCAGGGTCAGCCTGGGAACCCTCACCCGTTCTGGTGTCCCCCAGCCCCGCAGTGACAAGGGGCCCATCCCTGGGTTGTGAGGGCTGGATGGAGCCCCGCTGAACCCCCATTGCTCCCCCCCAGGTGTGGGATGATGCCAACAGGAGAGCCCAGGAGCTGGTTAAGACAGAGGGCTGGGTCAGCATCCACCCCTTCGACCACCCCTTGGTGTGGTGAGTGCTGCCAGGACTCAGCTCCTGTCCCCGCTCCCCATCTCTGGGATGGGATCCAGGCTGGCCCGGGGTGCCCCCAGGCTGCATCCTCCTGCCCCTCGCCCTGCAGGGAGGGTCACGCCAGCCTGGTCCGGGAGCTGAAGGACTCTCTGGAGGCCAAACCAGGTGCCATCGTGGTGGCGGTGGGTGGCGGGGGGCTGCTGGCCGGTGTCGTGGCCGGCCTGCACCAGGTGGGCTGGCAGGATGTGCCCATCATCGCTGCCGAGACCCAGGGAGCTCACAGCTTCCACGAGGCGCTCAAAGCCGGCCGGCTCGTCACCCTGCCCGACATCACCAGGTGAGCAGCCACGCGTGCAGCGAGCTGGCAGGGCTCCCTGGGGCGTCCTCGCCTTGACCGCCCTGTCCCCCCTGTCCCAGCGTGGCCAAGTGCCTGGGAGCCAAGACGGTGGCGGCGCGGGCGCTGGAGTGTGCCCAGGAGTGCCAGGTGATCTCACAGGTGGTGGAGGACACGGAGGCCGTGCGGGCTGTGGAGCAGTTCCTGGGTGAGCGGGGGTGACGGGGACACCGCCGGACCTCGGGGGTCGCTGGACTCGGGGTGCTGGGGAACTCTGACTCCGCGGGTGGTGCCGATGTGTCCCTGCTCTGGTCCCCGCAGACGACGAGCGGATGCTGGTGGAGCCGGCATGCGGGGCCGCCCTGGCCGTGCTGTACTCGGGGCGGCTGCAGCGGCTGCAGAGCGAGGGGCGGCTGCGGGCCCCGCTGGCCCCCGTGGTGGTCGTGGTGTGCGGCGGCAGCAACATCCACTCGGCCCAGCTGCGGGCCCTGAAGAGCCAGCTGGGGATGGAGTGACGCCCGCCCCGGGCAGGGCATGTGACAGAGCCTGGCTGGCACGCTCTGCTTGCTTTCCTTCCAAAATAACCAAAATAAAGCCCGGGGCAAGCGGGGCCGGACTCCTCACGCAGCCTTTTCCAGCAGGGACGGGGAAACTGAGGCACGGGGCTCGCACTGCAGGCAGGGATGGAGCCGGGGTGCTGCCTGTGCTGAGGGCGGGACTGGGGTCCGCACATCCCACTTCTCCCCTGGGACACGCCGGGTACCTCCTCCGCCCCCCTCTCCTCCCTCCCTCTGCTCCTCCCCAGGCTGTTTGGGCTGCAGCTCCCCACCTCAATTAGCAAGCGCTCCCTCTCTGACTAATTACTTTGCTACTGTCTTTATGCGTTATTATTCTAATGATTATTAATTATTACAATCCTCTCCCGTTCCTGCCGCGCTGGCTGCGGCCGGACGAGAACCACGCGCTTGTTACGGTGATTTATCCGCGGGGATCCCCGGCTGGGTTTAACACCTGCGAGCTCCGAGGTGCTCCAACATGTGGGGGGGATATACCCCATCCTAGACCTCCTAGGATCCCTCTTTCCCCCCATCCCACTCTTTTCCCCATCCTCCCTTTCCCTTAGGCTTTCCTGCTCGCCCCCGTTCCCACTCCGTAGTGCTGTGCTTGCTTTTAGCCCTTTGCTGTGGCACCTCCTGGGGGTTTTTTTGTGTCCTCCCAACACCTCTCCCCTCTCCTCCCTCCCATTCCCGGGGGATGTGGGATCTTGCTCCTGCTGGTGCTCCCCAGCCCCACCTGGTTCCCCGGCTGAGCCCGCGCCCTGAGCGCCACCCTGCGATGTTGGGCAGGGAGAGAAGCCTTTTGCTGCCCCAAAACCCCTCTCGTCCTCCTTCCTTTTGGAGCAGAGGGGTGTCAGCCCCAGGATCAGCTCACCCGCATCCTCCCACAAAGCCCTTTCCCCTGACCTGGCTGCCAACCCCCTCCCTGCCCTCAGCCCCTTGCCCCTATAGCTCCCACCGGCCAGGCCACCTCCCCAGGTGCTTCTTGGAGGCCAAACCCCCATAAATCAAAACTCTGCCGCTCCATCGTGAGCAATATCTTATGTAAAAAGGTGTTTCCAGGGAGCACCGAAGGCTGGAGAATCCTATTACGAGGCACACTATTAATTATAAGGAGTCAGCCCAACCTACTCCGGCTATTTTTTATCCCAGGTCCAAAACCTGATTACTTTCCACCTTCTGCAGACCTTCCCCTTCCGAAAAGAAAAAGGCAAAAAGGTCAGGAAAAAAAAAAGGAATAGCATTGGTGTTTGCCCAACAGCTTCTAAAAATGAATTTATTCCTGGAATTCTGCTTGGGGACAGCAGAGGAATCAAGAGCTCACGATGGTGTTTCCTCAGGTCCCATGGAAGGGTCATTGCTGGTGGTGACGTGGGCAGGACTCTGGGGTTTGGAGTGACTCCCTCGAGCTCCCCAACAGGGAGATTTTCCCTGTCCTGAGGGGGCACTTGGCCTTTGGGGGCCAGCTGGGGGGATTGGGCTTTGGAAGTCCCTGGCAGGGATGTGGTCGTGCAGGAGGTCTGGAGGCACCCCGATGGGGGGTCACCTGTGGTCACTTTGCAGCTGCACACAGGCAGGAATCCTGAGAGCTGGTGCCTTCCTGGGGTGATGGGGACCCCGGGTTTGGCTCCTGCACCCGGCTCGGAGCTGCAGAGCTCCTCTGTGCCAGGGGATCATCCCTGCTGTTGGTGGCTGCTCCTGCCGAGCCCCATCCTCCTGCCAGCCTCCGGCCTGGGAGGTGGCAGCTTGGGGCATCATCCCCAACCCCCCTGCAGCCTCTTCTGTCCAGGGCTCAGAGATGGGGTGTCCCAGCAGCCTAAAAGCCACCCTCAGGTCCATGTCTTGAATTTTGAAATAATAATAGTAATAATAGTAATAATGATAATAATAATAGTGATGATGATGATAATAATATCAGCCAGTGTTCACCCCGTGACTGACCTTGTGTTGCATTTTATATCCTCAAAATGATGCCGGGAGGGGGTTATTTACCAACACATTGCCCTGTCCTTATAAAAAGTCCCCGTCACCAGCTAACACCGACAGCCTGGAAGTGCTGGTGCCGAGGGGAGCAGCCAGCTGTGCTCCTGCCTCAGTTTCCCCACTTGAGAAAAGGGGAGAAGGGGTTTTTCTTGGGGGGGTGAGGGGACAGCCGTGTCTGTGCTGGCCCCAGCTCCTGGCTGAGGGCTCCCTCGGGGCTCGGCCTGGCTCGTTGGCCACCCCGTTATTAATGCCAGTAATGGTACAGGAAGGATAAATTCCACCACTTGGCTGAACAGAGAAAATATGCAGAGAAGTGGCTGGCTTTCCATAAATCATCGGTGCTCCGTGCTACAACCAAGCCAGGACTTAAAATTCAGGTCAGGAGAGAGGGACTCTCGTAAGCCAGCAAGGGAAGGTAATTTATTCTGTTTATATCGTTTTACTGCAAGACAAGGAGCGAGTGGGGGGGGGGG
>VZRS01011273.1:0-55587 GCA_013398055.1 Ifrita kowaldi
AGGAGGAGGAGGAGAAGGAGCAGACGCTCCAGGTGCCGTCGCACGGCTGGGAAAAGAGGAGATTCTGGCTTCTCCTCTCTCCTGCTGCCCCCTTCCACAATTCCTTTCCACATGGATTCGTGTGCTCAGCCGCTTCAGAGATCTAAATTGGCACAATATATTGCGGGTTAGTTTTGCACTGATCTAATTCCCTGGGCAAGTTGTCCAGAAGGCAACAAGAGCTCCAGCTCTCACCTGAGAAGATTGAGAGAGCTCTGAGCAAGTCCCTTGCAGCAGCACCTCTGCCTTTGGCTGGGGGACATCAGCACCTCAGCTTGTTGGGCAGGTATATGGATTCTTTAAATAGCTCAGTGAATTGATGGACTCAGCAACCTTAGAGGTCACAGAATCACCGAATGGTTTGGGTGGGAAGGGATCTCAAAGCTCATCTCATTCCAACCCCTGCCATGGACAGGGACACCTTCCACTAGCCCAGGTTGCTCCAAGCCCCATCCAACCTGGCCTTGGACACTTCCAGGGATCCAGGGGCAGCCACAGCTTCTCTGGGAAACCTGTGCCAGGGCCTCACCACCCTCACAGCCAACAATTCCTTCTCAATATCCCATCCATCTGTGCCCTCTGGCAGTGGGCAGCCATTCCCTGTGTCCTGTCCCTCCATCCCTTGTCCCAAGTCCCTCTCCAGCTCTCCTGGAGCCCCTTTAGGCCCTGGAAGGGGCTCTGAGTTCTCCCTGGATTCTTCTTTCTTCCAGGTGAACACCCCCAGCTTGTTGAACTTGGCTCCTGGGCCAATCCTCGTGTGTCTTACTTCCCAACTGAATCAGATGGAAATTTGCCTCAAATCCATTAAGTTCATTCTTTGTGACATGGATTTCAGTGACAGCTTTGAATGGGGGAGATCTAAGTCTGAATTCAAGGAACAGAGCAGAGCATCCTGGAAGCAATTCCAGGTGAGTGGCCCAATGCCCTGGTACAAATATCGTTCAATTAGGAACATTTTCCATCACATTCTCTCTTACAAATGTGGATGTTTTATTGATGCAGAACTAAATCAAGTATCTGCCATCACTACACTCTCTTCCTCCTCTCCCAGCTGGCATTTCATGCAGCACATATTGCAGTTTTCTTTTTGAACAGAAGCCTTTTCATCTACTGGAAAATGCCATAGGTGACATAGTTTAGCAGCATTAATCACATTAAATCTGTCTGAACTGCTGCAGATGGGGAAAAAAAAATACGTCCTGTTTGCATGTCAGGGCTCCAGGAAAACTGATTTTCCTTTCAGAGATGAGAACTGTGTTTTCCTTTCATTTAGTTTAAAGGGAACAGAAACTTGAGTCTGTAGAGGATTCCCTTGGTCAGCTAACGCAGTTCCTTGTTATTCTGGGCAACAATCTCATGGAATCCTTCCCATGAAAATGGATCAAGTACCATTTGACACCTGAAGAGGTTTTTCTCCCAGTTATTCCCATTGTGAGGGGAATAACCTCATTCATCTGAGAGTAAAAAATTTTGGTTGTAATATTTTTTATTTAATTTCCACATTTCTTCATGGCCAATTGAGCCACAGCTGTGGTTCAGATTCTCTCCCAAACCTTGTCCACATCTGCTGGTTGCTCATGAGCCTTGGACAGGGGACAGAAACGCTTTGGAGGACCAGGAGAACATGGAATGGCAATTCTGCTTTGCCAGATGGTGCCATTTTTTAGGAGAAAACTGTCAGTCACTGCCTGTTGGACTAATTCCTTGTGCCAACCACTACAACAAAGCTGATAATGGACAATTTGGGAGGTTGAAACCATGGAGGATTTAGGGATTTTCTTGCACTGGAGCTCGAGTGAGCTTTTCATCAGTGCGGGAGTCGAGGCTGCACATTCCCTACACAGCACAAATATGGGGATGGAGCAATGAACAGGCACCAGGACGGGGTGAATTGTCCTGAAGTTTAATCGTGGAATCATTGGAAAAGACCTCTAAGATCATCCAGTCATAATGCTCTGCTGCCAAAGAGCAGGGGGAGAGGATTGGTGGCAGAATCTGATGAGATCCTTGGATAGATCCTGCTGGCTTTCCAAAAAAAGCTTATTTTGACAGCCAGTTTGATCCCAAATCAGTTGCCACTCTGAGGTCGGCTGATGCAGGTTCTGGTTCAGCAGCACAATGGAGATCAGCTCCTAAGGCTTAGAGATATCATAGAGGTAGAAGTCACCTAATTCTGAAAGATTTATCTGCAAGTATCATCCAGTGGGAGAAGATGGATGGAAATGCCAGAGCCAAGTGCCATCCAAATGGCAAATGACTGAAGACTGCTCACCCCAGCTCATGTCATCAGCAGATTAATTAGTGGAATAATGTTTTCAGCTGCTTGATAATGTACAGGTGGAAGAAAAAAAAAAGCACAACAGTGCTAATTAATATGGAACAGATTAAGAGATGCCCCAAACAGCCTCGGAAATTGTGCGGTGTAAAAGTTCTGTAATGTGAATAAACCATGTAGGAAATGCTCTGGACAGTCCCACCAGCCTGCTGTGGTCATGGGAGGAAATTGTTAATGTCCATGTCTCCATCCAAGAGATTTCTTGGATGATTCTGTCCCTGGATTCCACTTGGCTTATTAAGAAGTGCATCATGGGTGAAACTTGAAGAGCAGAGCATGGTTTCATCCATGCTGTTAATTACTGCCCATACTCTTAATTGACTTTTGGAAACAGGTTGGCCATGTGCAAGCTGCCCTTGGGAATGATCCCTGGCCCCCCATCTTTAAAACTGTGCTGGTAAAGGATGGGAAAGGGAGTTAGTGGGACAAAACCATGCCATGGACTGCTCTAAACCCTTTCAGTTCTGATGATGAAATTCCTCTGCCTGTGCCCAGCACTGAGATTGGAAAAGCCCTCCAAGATCCTCAAGTCCAACCACCTCCAGCACGTCCAAGGCCACCACTGCTCCATGTCCCCAAGTGCCATATCCACACGGCTTTTAAATCCCTCCAGGGATGGGGACCCCACCACTGCCCTGGGCAGCACAACCCTTTCAGGGCCCTTTTTAGCCTTTTATTTTTTTAATAGTTGAAGATTTTGCTTTTCATGCTTGGATTTAAATCCTCCTTTTTTCATCCATTGCTGAGTGCTCAACTCTTAAAGATCAGTTGGTTGTTTTCCCATGGTTTTCCAATCGTCTTCATATTGATCTCGGAGCTGCTGGCACTTCCAAGAGGCTGAAACTTGCAGGAGATGGGTGAGGTAGTGGGGGCCTGGAATAAGGAATATTTGGTGCCTGTCTTAATGGGAAAGGAGGACCTGACAGTGTAGATAGACATGAACCACTCTAATTCCTAGAAATATGCTGGCACAAATAATCAAAGCCTTCACAAGCACCCAGAAGATCCTTGTAAGCAAGAAAAAGCGACCAGGTCTACATGGAACTGCTGGAAAGTCTGTAGGAAATTTGCTGGAAGGCTGAAGTCAGAGAATTTAACAATAGTTTCAATATTTGTTCTGTGTCAAAGGAGAAAGTTGCATTGAATGGAGCTCTTGGGGCTCTGGTTTAGGCAAGAGAATGTAATTCTTGTGTTTGGAGTGGCAACCAGCAAGGCTGGGAGACATGGGAAAAGATTGGGAAAATATCCATTGGGAAAGCTGGAAATGGAGGTGCTCCTCTACTGTGGGACATGACTGAGATGTGGGACTGTAGGATGACTGAGAGAGTTGGGGGTGTCCAGCCTGGAAAAGAATAGCTCAAGGGAGACCTTAGAGCCCCTTCGAGTGCCTAAAGGGGCTCCAAGAGAGTGACTGGACTATGCTAAGCGCAGGACACAATCTACACATGTAATAGAATGAGTTCCTTTGGAAAAGTCTGGTGAAATTAGTGTTAATTACCATGGTGGGGGAGTCGGAACTAAATCATCCTTAAGTCCCTTCCCACCATAACCACTCCATGATTCCATTTCCAGCATCTCTCCTCTGCTGGAACACTTCAGAGTCTCAACCTACAGAATCCATTTATTCTATGGTTCAGCTTCTTCAGGACAATCACAGTCTCTGGTTCAACTTCTTCAGGAGAATCACAGTTTTCCATGGGAACTTGATTATCTCGTTGCTTGAAGTCAACCACAGATCCAAACAAGAGCAATTTCTGATTCTTGTCCTGTTTTACGGCTCTGGATGTGCAGAAGGGGTTAAATCTCTCTTCCTGTCCTGCACACACACATGGAGCCCAACACACCACTTTGTTCCATGTGTCTGCTTGGCAGCTTGGGAGAGTTTTGCTGGCATGTGGGAGAGACCTGCAGGAGTCAAGTGCAGCATTAATGGGAGCTCCCAGTGGCTTTGGGGGAAGCTCATTACTGACCTGGCTTCGGCGTCTACATTTACAGTAACGCTTTAAATATTTAATCCACCTCTCCTTCTTTCCTGTCATGGACCATTTTCCCTCAATTGATTCCTTGTTTGAGGGGGGGGTGGGCAGGGATGGTTGGAATGCATTTATGTTAGTGGAATTCTATAAATTATCCTCATTAAGAGGCCTGGTGACAACAGGCCAGCGTGGGATTTGTCGAAGTTTTGCGTTGCACTTTTTGCCTCAGGTTCCCAAAGCACTTCAGAGGCACTCTCTGGGTAAAGGTGAGGAGCAAAGGTTTGCTGAAAGTTTGAAAACCAGAGAGAAGGGAAGTGGAAGGCTGGAATGAGAATCCTGGAATGGTTTGGGTTAGAAGGGACCTGAAAGACCCATCTTGTTCCCACCCTCCCACCATGGGCGGGGACACCTTCCACTATCCCTGGTGGCTCCAACCTGGCTTTGGAACCTTCTAGGGATGGGGCAGCTACAGCTTTTCTGGGCAATCTGGGCCAGCTCCTTATCACTTTTCCCATCAAAAAGTCGCATGGCCTTCATGGCTGCATGTCCTGGGACTCCTCACCAGGCCAGGCAATGCCGAAGCTCCGGCGTGGTCGAGCAAGTTCAGATGTTGCAACATCTGCTTTACAAGCAGGCAAATAGACAGACAGGCAGGGAAGGGACCTGCCCCAGCCTCTCACTCTGCAGCCTCATAAATCTTGAGTTGACTTCGTAGGATCACAAATAAATTTTTCCTCAAAGACTTTTTTTTTTTTTTTTTTTTTTTTTTTTTTTTTTTTTTTTTGGGGTGATATTTTTAATGAGGTCTCTAAGCCTCGCCTTGTAATGCCATGGAATCAGCATCAGGCAGGATGTGGACAGGAAAACAGTCAGGAAAATAATGAAAACAATATCACACCTCTGGGGTTGTAAAGGGTTCTTGGAGTGCAGTTTGGCCTTGTCCTTGATGACCATGAGGGCACTTTATGAACCCTATAATTAAAGAGCTAGGGGGGTTTTGCCTTTCACCAAGCCAGGCTCAGTGAAGAGGATCAAACCCTTCGGTAGTAGGGGGCAAATGCTTTTAAGGGGCAGGAAAAATGGGGTTTCAGCAAATGTACTTTGAAACAGAATCACAGAATGGTTTGGGTTGGAAGGGACCTCAAAGACCTTCCAGTTCCAATCCCTCCCATGGCTCCACTAGACCAGGTTGCTCAAAGCCCCATCCAACCTGGAGAGGACAACAAAAATATTCAAATTAAATCAAACCCCTCACACATTTCCTCCCTCTTACTGACTTTCATTTATCAATCAGCCAGGAAATGTTCAGGTGTGTCAGATATGCCTTTAAAGTATTCCCACAGCATCTGTGTTTGCACTGCCAATCTTAAATCTGGTGTCCTCAGTTAGCTGGAACAACAAATTAAAAGAAAACACCCCCAAGCCTGACCTGTTCCCTGATAGCTCAGCATGAAGTGCTGTCCCACAAGTGCCACAAGAGTTTTCCTGCAAATCCCACTGATCCAGCACAGAAGAAAGAGAAATGCGGGTTCATGCTCCGTGGAAAGAGGGTATTTTCATTTCAAGGAAGATTTCTTTTCATCACAATACCTGGTAATACAACCCATTATTACACAGCTAAAACGCTCAGCCTTTGAACCCAGGAAATGGTGTAGGGCTCGAGGACCGGGCTCTGTCCAACTCCATTTGTGCTGCCACAATTTAAGCACGGATTTGAGGAGTGGGCTGAATACCCACAAATCGCAGAACAAACACTGCTGCTGTCATTATTGATGGTTTGTGTCCTTGATACAAGTGCTGCATCTCAAGGAGAGGAGTATTCAGGGATGGTCCACTGCTGACTTTCCTGGCACCCTTCATTTCAGAATTGTTTGGTGAGTGCTGCAGGCTTTGAATGAAGATGCAACATTTCATTTACTCCCCTCTTTTCTTCCCTGGAAGCTGTCAAAGGATGAGAGCTGTGATTGTAATTGAAAACATCCCAACAAAGCCTCAAAATTATTATTACTGAAATTAAAAATCTTATTCTTTAACTACTGTTAGGCTTCACCTTGAAAAGCCATGCCTGACCTTCAAAGAAGAATTTTGTGGCTAATAATAAGAAGAATTTGATAATTTAGTAGATATTGACCATTCCTTTTCCTATATGGTCACAAAGAAATCTCAGTCTTCTAATTGAAAATTTAATTTGCTTTGACCTGGAATCACAGTGAGGAATTTTGGCACCTCAGTCTTGCCAGTGGAGCTGGGTGCTCCCCATTTTGGGGATGTCTGACAGTTCCTCTCTGAAGTCTTTTCCCTCAGTTGATTGATACTTCAGCAAACATTAATTTGGGGGGTGACATTTTCTGTGCCAGTTTTCTGCCTCCTCAGACTGATATTTTTAAAGTTCCAGCCAAAATTGTTGGGAGCAGGAAGCTGGAGAAAAACATGTTGTTTTCAATACTAAAATATTTCTCCCAGCCTGTCTATGAGGAGCTTTGGTACCTCCCTGCTGCAGAGCAGGGATCTGAATTTCAGGAAGGAGGCGTTTTTTGTGCATATCCTGCCCTTTTTTTTTTTTTTTATCTCCCTGTGGAAATTTCCCTGGCTTTTCTTAATTTACAGACATTAAGAAAACTCAAAAACCGAAAAAACAAGACACATTTGGAAGAGATGTCACAGCACTGAAAAGCTGAAGCCCTCAAGAGATGCTGCAGGGGATGTGTTGTGCTGCTCTGGCTGTGCCCACCCCAGCACCTCGCTGTGTTTTCCAAGAAGACAGGGATGCTCCTTCCCATCCTGCCTGATGTTTGCTCTTCAAAAATTTGGGAGCCGGGTTCTCCTGGAGGTTTAAAGTGATTTTAAAGTGATGAGGGACAAGCTGCACTGCTAGAAGGCAAAAAATAAAAAAAATCTATTTTTAAGGAGGAAAGAAAGAGAATGTTGGGACAGAGAGAGGGGAATGAGAGAGAGAATGGAGGAGAAATGTTTTAGGGCTACTCAGGGACATTGGAGGGGGAGGTGGGGCCAGGGGAGTCAGACTCTGGTGATGAAAGGGAAAAATAATTCCCATTTCTTGGTCCAAGGACGATTTGTCACACCACAAGCCAGCAGGGTGACTATTTAAATCATGGAATCATTGTATCCCAGCATGGTTTGGGTTGGAAGGGACCTTAAAGATCACCAATTTCAACCCCTGCCATGGGCAGGGACACTTTCCATTGTACACAGCTGCAGCCCTTCTCCTTTTCCCTGTTTTCAGCATCCCATACACAGCACACGATCCTGCAGCTCCTCATTTCCCAGGGAACACAGCTTGGAGCACAAGAGCCGTGTCAAAGTCCCCAGAACAAAGTGCTTGGTGCTGGATTCCAGCACTCCCAGCAATCCCAGGGAACATCCCCTTCTGCAGCGTCAGGTATTAGAGAAGGAGCAAGGCACACTCGGAGAGGGGAAAAAGAAAGGAAATCAAGCTGCTTTCATGTATTCTTTGTAATTATTTTTCCCCTGTTGTTCAGAATTCGAGTTAAAAAAAAATATAAAGGGAAAAAAAAAAAGGAAAGGAAAAGAGGGCTCTAACATTTACTGGCAGTAATCATTGCACCATCTGCTCCGGGAGCTGCTTCCAGAACACACGTTCTCAGCTGCTGAGCAGTCAGCTCCCCATCCCTTCCTCTCGGAGACAGGGATGCCAGCAGTTCCTAAACTGTAACAGCATGAACAAGCCTTTTCCTTTTTTTTTTCCCCCCTCCTTTTTTCCCTTTCAGTTGCTGGAATTTTTTTTGAAAAGGGAGGAGGGTTCGGATTTTTCACCAGATTGTTTCTAAGACTGAGCTCTTCCCGACTTGAGGTTCTTCATCTGAGCATGTGCTGGTGGTAGAAATGTGGAGAATTTTAATATTTTAATATTTTGGAGTGCCCCAAGGGGGGCTGCTTTGTAGCAGAGCTTCACTGGCACCTGGGCTGCTCTCAAAGATGTATTTATCCCACGTTTCTTCTCCCAGGAAGCTTTCCTGGTGGGATCCCCTCCTTCCTGGGCATGGACACCTCTGATTTCTGCTCCCATGATCCATAACTGAGCTCAACTCCAGCTTCTTCCCCTTCTCTTCTGCATGCCAAGTCAGCACTGAGCTGTTCAATATCCCTGCCTTTGACAGCCCAAATCCATCAGGGAATCACAGGGTATGAACCAGGAGGCGATTCCTCACCACCAAACGGGCTGAAAGGAGCTGGGACAACCAGAGGTGCCCTCTCTGTGTTCCTGCATTGCTGCCCTTTGGCTGGTGGGGAGCAGGAGCTCTTAAGGAAATATTTTGAGGGCAGAGGGTGGCATTAATTAGCTCATCCTGGCCTTGGATGTTTCTGTGTCACTGACTCCCCAATCTGTGGCTCTTGCGTTCTCCATTGTTACTCCTCTCAGCAACAATAACCCACAGTCTCTGTACATTTAAATTTGGGATGAAAAATCATCCCTCAGTGCAAGCCCCTCTTCAGCCCTCCCACTGCAGAGCCAGCACTTCCCAAAGAAACGAGGCAGAGTGGATGCAGAGCCCATTAGGCCTGTCCCAGGAGGCGGGGATCTATATCCTTACAGATGTGCTCACGGAGAGAAATCTGCATTAGGAAAAAGAATTCCTGCTTGACCGGTGGGATCTGCGCTGACCCACACGTTTGGAAGTGCAGCTTTGCAGGGAGAAGGGGCTCTGTGGGATGGCTCTGTGTGATTTTATCTGGGTTTCACTGCAGCAGGAGCAGATTTACTCCTTCACAAGCAGAAGAAATGGGATTTCTCCCTCAGCCTCGTGCACTCAAGCTGGATGGGTGTTTTCGCACACAGAAATCAGGGTTGGGATTTTTTTTTTTTTGGATCAGCATTTGATCCAGCTGAACTGTTGTTTTCCTACTCAGAAATCAGGGTTGGGTCTTTTGGGGATCAGCATTTGATCCAGCTTGGTGCCTCAAAATCACTTTGGGAACATCCCTTGTTCCTCAAGGCAGTGCCTCGTGCATGAGCCTCTGGATTTTCACAGGCTGCCACAGTCACACCAGTTCTTTGCTGCCATTTAAGGAAATACAAATTTCTGGGGTCAAATGGGTTGGACAGAGGATTTATAAAAAATATTTATCCTCCTCATAACAGGGGGTTGTGACACAGGGCAGATCAGAAGATGGACAGAAGTAGTTGGGAAGAAAAGAAATGGAGGATAAAATGAGGAAGCAGGGAAAGGAGAAAAATGGGAAGATGTTTGGACCTGAAAGGGCTCCCAAATATTGGTGCCTGCTGCAAATTCTTCCTGTGCAAGGGGAGCCAGCCCATCCACTGACCTCCTGTTGCTGTTAATGGATACAGGAGCTCCTCACAGTCCTATTGTTCCTCCCCAAATGATTCTTAGATGTCGGGCTGTGTGGTGAAGGGGAAGAGGAAGATTCCCTGCAGGATGGCTGATTTTTAGGACCAGAAGCCCTTTCACACCCAGGGATGGGCGGGTGCTGGTGTTGTCACTGGGTGAGTGGCCGTGTCACACGGGTGGTGCAGGACACGCTCAGCCATGGGACACAAAGCTTTGCTTGCTGAAGAAAATGAGGAACAATCCATGCTTGGGAGGTTGGGAAAGAATGAACTGAATGACCTCATTCCTTCCAAGGATGCACAGATGCCACGAGTGGGGATTAAGGGCAGCAGATTTGAGACCATCCGTGGTGTCAGGCACGGTGGGAGAGGCCACGCTGACTTGTGAACTTGGATCTGTCGCTTGAACGAGGGTGGGAAATCCTTTCATGTGTTTTTCCTGCCCGCTCCAAGTTCTCTGGGTGGTGGCACCCCCGTTGCTTCCCCTGGAGAAAGAACAGCCTGGCAGGGCTGGCAGCTGCTGGTGTGCCTTGATCACAGCGAGCTCCTGGACCAAGCGCCCTCGTTCCCTCCAAAATCCCTCCCAGGACCCCCACGGAGATGGACACAAGGAGGGAGCCAAAGGGAAGCAGTTGTTCTCCAAAGGAAGGAGTCAAGGGGTGTTGCTAAGGCTGGGATTCCTTGGAGCAACACGTCCTGGGGCAGCTGCCCTGCCAGGAGAGGCACCGAGCCACGTGCGGCTCCTCCAAATGCTCCGTTGGCTTCTAGGAAAGGAAAAGGCAGGGGACAGGACAGAGACCCCAGTGGAAGTGGGGAGGTGTTTTGGGGGGCCCCATCATTTCCCTTGCTTGCTGTAACAGCCTATAAATGGACAATTTGGAGGTTTCATAACACTCTTAATTAGGACAAACTTAAAAAGGACCACTTGGCATCCTCGGTGGTGGGAGCCATGTGCTACCTGCAGCAGGCCAAGTCCAAAATGAAACTGATTTTTCTCTCTTACCTACATTCTGCATTCAGGCAGCTGCTCCTAACAGGTGCTCACTCTCTTCCTAGCAGATGGTGACAAAAAATGGGTTTGTTGGCAGGTTCTGCCACGGAGCAGCCTTCTTATCACACATATTGATGTGTATACAAACACACACGTGTTATCAGGTGTTGGGTTGCAAAAGGAATTCTCCTTCTGAGAGAAGGTCACTCACGTGGGGGGGTTTAGCCAGGATGGTCGGTGCTTCTGTCTTTGGTTCCCTGGGTCTAAAGGCATTTGGGGACTTTGCTGCCACATCAAAACCCCACAAATATTTGGCCATTAGTTCAGATCTGGTGCTGTATCTGAAGGTGTTTTAGGAGGAACATGTGGTGTTAGGCTGTGTCCCTTCATATTTACCTTTTAAAGCTTAAATAGCAATTAACAAGAAATCAGGCAGGTTTTAGGTGATGTTTTTCTCCTTGCTCTTGGCCAGGGTAAAATAATAGAAATGCAGAAATCAGAGAGTCGTAGGATGGGTTGGAAGGGATCTTAAAGATCATCTCATTTCAAGGATCTCCCTCCTTAAGTAAAACAGCCAGTTAAAAAGGTGCAGTGGAATAGAGACACAGCAATGCCTTTAAACAAAGAAATCCAAGTGCAGGGCTTTATCCTGGGAAATGCACTCAGGGCTCCGAGTGCTGAAGTGTTTGAAGCTGCAGGGAAAGCACCCGGACAGGATTTGTGCTGGATCCATCACCCAAAGAGAGGCAGCTGTCAAACAAATCCCTTTGGTTCTTGACTCTGCTTCCACCTCGCAGATTCTGCCTGGCGAGGGCTGCGAATTTGACAAAATGGTGCAAAGCAATGCCAGGTTTGGGGAACTGGGGAACTTTTCCTCCTTCCATTCCTTGTGCAGGGAGCACCAGGCAGAGCCATCCTCGCCCTGCTTTGCTGCTCATTTCAAAGGAGCAGCCTGAGCCAAGTGAACCAGATGAGGGTGACATCTGGCCATGGAGCCTCTGCCAAGTCACTGCTGTTCTGTAGCTGGCAGGGAGATGATGTGCTGCAAATGCCAGGTTCTCTCTGAAATGTAAAGTGCATTCCCTGCATTTTCTTTGCTTCCTCTCCAGCCTCAATCAGCTTGGCATTTTGTTTTACTAATGGCCAAATTCAAATCTCCTTTCCAGACGCGTAAACCCATTCCAGTGGTGGTGGGTGGTTTGTACAACGAACGGAATTCGACCCTCAAGTCCAAAATGGTCTTGCATTTTCTAAGCTTCCTGACAAATTAACTTGTTGACTGTGAGTCTCATTCAAATCCCAGCCCCTGTGGGGTGTGTTTGTGCCGAGGGCTGCTAATCATATATATTAGAATTGTTTATACCTAAACTCTGCCAGGAGGGAGCAGGCAGAGCTTGGGGCAGGTGGAAAAGCTAAAGAATCCCTGGAGGTTTCCTTCGCTGATACTTTTCTGGAAGCCTAAAGTGCACCCCTTTAATAAAGAAATCACTAGAGTTTCTCAAAAAGCTTGGGAAAGAAATCTGCTGCTCATAAAAGGTAGGGATAGTTAAAAGAAAACTTGTGGGGTTGGAACTAGATGAGCTTTAAGGTCCTTTCCAACCCAGACTATTCTGTGATTCTGTGATTGTAGGTGCCCTGTACACACATTTACTGCCCGTTGTGTCCGGAAAGGAGCTGAAGGTGTGGGATTTACCCCCTTTCCTTATGAAGCATTTTTATTTTCACCCTTGCTGCTGAGCTCCCAGCATTTTTGGCAGCTGTGAAACGATGCTGGGTTTGCAGCTGATGTTCCACCCAAGTGCATCTTTTCCTCCTCCTCTGGTAAAACAATTCTGCTGCACCAATTTTCACAATTGTAGAAGAAAGAGGATTGTGTTTAAACATTCCTCAATGGAATGGACAGGCTGGGAGAGCTGGGGGTGTTCACCTGGAGAAGAGAAGGATCCAGGGAGACCCCAGAGCCCCTTCCAGTGCCTAAAGGAGCTCCAGGAGAGCTGGAGAGGGACTTGGGACAAGGGATGGAGGGACAGGCCAAGGAGAAATCATAACAATTTTATTTTTTTAAATAAAATTTTTTAAAATAATTTTTTAAAAATTTTATTTTCATCCAAATTGCCCTCTATCTATGCCATAGGAATATGTGGGAATATTTTGAATCAAAATCAAGTTTTATCAGATTTGTCAAATAAGGGGGGACCTTTGCATTGAAAGGCATGTGGGGATACCATAAATAACTGGAAGCCACCAAGCTGATCAGAGGGGTGGAGCATCTCTCCTGTGAGGAAAGGCTGGGAGAACTGGGATTGTTCAGCCTGGAGAAGAGAAGCTTTAGGGTGACCTAATTATGGCTTCCTAGTACCTGAAGGAAGGCTGGAAGAAAGATGGAGAGAGACTGTGTGCAAAGGCCTGGAGGGACAGGACACACGGAATGGCCAGAGGGCAGGGAGAGATGGGATATTGGGAAGGAATTCCTGCCTGTGAGGGTGGTGAGCCCCTGGCACAGGGTGCCCAGAGAAGCTGTGGTTGCCCCTGGATCCCTGGAAGTGTCCAAGGCCAGGTTGGACGGGGTTTGGAACAACCTGGGATAGTGGAAGGTGTCCCTGTCCACGGCAGGGGGTTGGACTGGGTGAGTTTAAAAGTCCCTTCCGACCCCAAACCATTCCATGATTCCATGATCCCATGAATCACGTTCAATGCTATGTAACTGCTCAACAGGAAATATCATTGTGAATATTGAACCGAATCTGGGTATCTTTAGATTCTGCCCTTACCAATAATCCTATGCACCCTCCTGGAAAACAATCAGTTAACTCATGAAACTATCAAGGCAGTATTCTTTATTGTCTGCCAGAAAAGAAATTGCTCGATATTATCCCTGTTCTTGAGAGCAAAACTTATTTTCCCCGGAAAGATAAGGAACAGCTAATTCAGGTTTTGCAGAGCACGTGCGCCGTTATCGTTAGGAAGGAGCTTAACCAACCTGAAAGCAAATGCTAAATGATCCAGATCTTGGTCTTATTAAGCTTGTGTGTGTTTTTTCTACCACTTAAAAGCCTGAGGATCCGGGTAAATGAGATTTTCTGGAAGGCAAAGCTTTCAAGTTTGCCTCCTTCTCTTTTTAAAGCACGGAGGCGATGCCTCTGTTTACACGGAGCTCCAACGGAGCGAGTGCATCCCTGCTGCAGCGTTTCATGGAACATCCTTTGTTTATTCACACTGTGCCACTTTTAAACTTCAGATGTAAACAACAAAGACTTCTTTGTATTTCACACTATCTCATACTCACTACCTTCTGAAGTCCAAAGCCAAAACACTGTGGAATTTTACCCTCCTCACACTTTCTCCTGCTTGTTGGATGCGTTCTTCCAGCCTCTTCTATTTATAGTGGCTGGAAAACTACTTATCTTCTGATTAAAACATGCTCTGTTCATTTTCTCGTGACTTTTCAGTCCTTGGAATGGGCTAAAATTGTATTGCCTGGTAGCCATTTCAAATATAATTTTAGTAGTAATTATGCATACATTCCATAACAGAAACAATTTGTCATCCCGAAGGATCCAAATTGCTTTAAAGTATTCGGCCCGTCTCTGATCTGCTGCGTGGATTAAAAATCCAGCAAATATTCCACTGAAATCAGCTGGACAGAAAGGTCAGAAAGACCCAGGCTGGAAATGCAGCAGCTGCCTGACGACACACCTTGAGGGGGCAGAAGAATTTGGGTTCCATTTTAAACCTGAGTGGGATTTTTAGTTGGAAATTTCACAGAGCTGCAGCTGCGCTGATCCTTTGGATCCAGCACTGGGATGTGCCCCCTGTTTTGTACCCCGGGGGAAGGACCTCAATTTTCTCTTTCATTTGATGTGCAGTGTTGTGGTGTTTGGATCAGTCTCGTGCTCAATCCATCTCCTCTCTGTTTGATGATGTTTGGAGAGGGCAGCCAGGGCTCTTTGCTCCCCTTCTCCCATTCTGTGCTTATCTCCGTGGGGAAAAAAAAAAGGGCATTATCCAGAAAACCAGAAAAATGTGGTGTTGATTTTTCCCTTTCCCAGGAACATCCTTTATCGTCCCTTCCACTTAAGCTGCATCAGAGCACAAGCAGTATCTGCTGGGCCATATATTGAATTCTGGGGGCACTTCTGGGTCTCTCCTGACAGGAAGGACCTTGAGGGGCTGGAGCGTGTCCAGGGAAGGGAACGGAGCTGGGGAAGGGGCTGGAGCAGCAGGAGCAGCTGAGGGGGCTGGGAAAGGGGCTCAGCCTGGAGAAAAGGAGGCGCAGGGGGGACCTTGTGGCTCTGCACAACTCCCTGACAGGAGGGGGCAGCTGGGGGAGGGTCAGGCTCTGCTCCCAGGGAAAAGGGACAGGATGAGAGGAAACAGCCTCAAGCTGCACCAGAGGAAGTTCAGGTTGGATATTGGGAACAATTTCCTAATGGAAAGGGTTGTCCAGCCCTGGCACAGCTGCCCAGGGCAGTGGTGGATTCCCCATCCCTGAAGGGATTTAAAAGCTGTGTGGATGTGGCACTTGGGGACATGGGTCAGTGGTGGCCTCGGCAGTGCTGGGGGATGGTTGGACTTGATGGTCTTTGAGGGCTTTTCCAGCCTAAATGATTCTGTGGTTTTGTGTTTCTGTTTTGCTGGAACATTGAATGTGTAACATAAACAGTTCTGCTGGAAATTGTTGGGAATGTTAAATCCATGTTGGATCCCTCTGAGATATTTCCTTATATCAGAAACCACCAACATAGACTGAAAAGAAAGGTAGCAAGTTTAGCAGGTGAGGCTCGTGGTGGGTGTTCCAGGTGAGTTATTCACCTCTCCAGAGAGTGGTCAGCACAATACAAACCATCTCCCAGCTTTTTGGGGCGATGAAATGGTTTAGGGTTACAAACCAATGGTCATGGGAGGCTGAAGAGAAAATCCCAGCATGGTATTAAGAGGCAAAATAAGTAGCAGGAATGACAGGTTGCCCAATAATTTCCAGTGCAAGGATATTTCAGGTATTCCAATATAGCAAATTTTATGATTTTAGCAGTAAATATCTGTGCATGGTCTCTTGTCTGGAAGTTTCCCCCTCCAATCACAACAAAAGTAATTTCTGGATTTTTCAGGATGAGTTTAGGTAGAGACAAATTGTTTCTATGGAAAACTATGGTTTCCTGAGGAACTGTCATGCTTATATATCATGGAAGAAATACTCGATGTAAATCCAGTGAGAAAAATAAAATGATGGCAGTGGAAGAGCAGAGCTGACCTGAGCCCTCTGGGTTCGATACGGGAAATGAACATTTTTACCTCTTCATTGCTGCTCCCCTGAATAAAAAATAATTGCAGAGCCTTCCATTTATTGCCAAGGGCTCGCACCCAAGGGAGCACCACGAGCTGCTCTGCACTTGGAACAAAACATGATCCAGAGATAACGGAGCTAATGGAGGTGGGAAAGTCTTGCAAACGCAGTATTGACACGTGGAGGGTTTTACTCTGTCCACAGGCAGCTGGAGCTGCCTGATTTTAGAGTATTTTTGGACCTGAGTCGGCTTCTCAAAGCCATCCAGGGCCAAACCATGTGGAGGCACCACTTGCGGTCTTCAGTGTGGAAGGTTCTGCTCTGAGCTTCCCTGCTCCGTGTGTGGGTTGTTTCCCCCATCCCACCTTGGCCCCAGCCATTGTTATTTCAGGAATAGGAGAGTAATGGATGAGTGATTAGTGGAGGAGACTCTGCTGTCTCCAGCCACGGAGGAGATTGGAGCTTTACATCACTGGAAGTCAGGACGGGGCACATCTTTTCTTAGGCATCATCAATTATCCATGCAGGATGTGCAGTAAGAGGCTGTTTGGCTGCGTTAAAATTGGCCAGACAAACAGAATTTCCATCTCTCTCAATGGCTCCTTCAACACCTAATTAGCTCCCAGATGCTACTGGAGCAAGATGTCTTTTATCTTTGCTAATGTTATCTCCCTCTACCTCCTAAATGCCCGCCCGTGCCATTCCCCACTTTCATCTCTCTTCCCTCAGGAGAAAACAGGATGGGTGTTCAGGAAGCTCCACGCTGAAGGTCAAGCTTGTAAAGACTCTGGGTCAAGCTGATCCTGTTAAACCAGGCAGTATCTGGAGCAAAAAAGCTTTGAATCCAGAATTTGATGGATATGATGGAGAGCAGGATACAACTTCCTTCCTCTGCACGTTCACAGGAGCAGCATCCAACAGGAAAAAATAGAATTGCAGATTCCATTCCGCTGTCAGTTGCATTTAAGATGATTTAGGACAAAATTCAAAGCTCCTCTTTTCTCATTGTGGGAGAAGGTACCACGAAGTCTGGGTGGATGAATGTGATATTTCAGCTGGCAGAGCTCATTGTTGTGGGCAACACTCAGGTTTTACACTCAGAGGTAAAACAGGAGGAAATATCAGCCTCCCTAGACCCTCTGAGCACAACCACTTGGGGCTGTGTTAATACCAGGCTATCATCCAACTGTGATTTACCTTGGCAGGGCCGATGGATATCCAAGCCCAGCAATTCCCTCTCCTCTGGCAGGGAGGAGTGACCAAACAACCTGCTCCAAGCGAAGTGGTTAGGAGGGAAGCATTTCAGAGAGAGCAGAACTTCAAAGAGAGGGAACACGCTTTATGCACACACCCAGCTTTCCCTAAGGCTCCTGGAGCAGTGTCGCCAGCCAGGATTAGTTTACTCCATTCCAATGATGTGTTCCATTGTGTGGGAGATGCGTCAACAGGGAAAAGCTCTGACAAAGTCAGATTTTCAGATTTATGAATGAGAATTGGTTTTCTTAGCTTTGATTTTGCATCATTGTCGCTTTCTATCCCATTTCCCTCTTATCTGCATTTTCTCTGTGCTGCATTGGAAGGATACATTCCTAGGAAAAATTCCAGCAGGTTCTTGCAGCAGCACTTCTCCTCTTTGGCCAGGGAATGAGTAATCCCTACAGGATGCATCCTGGGCTGCGTCCAAAGCTGTGTGACCAGCAGGTCAAGGGAGCTGATTCTGCTCTGGTGAACCCACCTGGAGCTCTGTGTCCAGCTCTGGGGATCCCAACATGAGAGGGAGATGGAGCTGCTGGAGTGAGTCCAGAGGAGGCACCAGAGATGCTCCAAGGGCTGGAGCCCCTCTGCTCTGGAGCCAGGCTGGGAGAGCTGGGGGTGTTCACCTGGAGAAGAGAAGGATCCAGGGAGACCTCAGAGCCCCTTCCAGAGCCTAAAGGGGCTCCAGGAGAGCTGGAGAGCAACTTGGGACAAGGGATGGAGGGACAGGACACAGGGAATGGCTTCCCAGTGCCAGAGGGCAGGGATAGATGGGATATTGGGAAGGAATTCTTCCCTGTGAGGGTGGTGAAGCCCTGGCACAGGTTTCCCAGAGAAGCTGTGGCTTCCCCATCCCTGGAAGTGTCCAAGGCCAGGCTGGACAGGGCTTGGATCAACCAAGTGAAAGTGGGATAGTGGAAGGTGTCCCTGCCCATGGTCTGGATGATCTTTAATGTCCCTCCCAACCTAAACCCCTCCATGATTCTATGATGTTTTTCTTCAGATCTAATCACACAGCAGCTGCTTTTCTCTCCCAGGGTGGAGTCTGTGGGTTTCACCATTTCTGCCCTTAGATCCATGTGCCCATTCTGTGAAAGATGAAGAATTTGTACCCCCAGGATTCCATCAGTCCCGGTTTTGATCTTGCCCAATTTGCCAGACGCACTCTGCAAAGAGAGTTCTGAGAGCAGACAGCTTCCCTGCGAGGATATTAATAATACTCAGGAATCACACAGCACTCCAAACCCTGTGTGAGCATTAGCTAATTATGCAGCACTCCACAGCCCTGTGAAAAGCATTTGCTAATCAATTCCAGCACCACCTATCAAATACATCAATACCATGGAGTCCACTGGGCAGAGGTCGCTGGAAACAGGGGAATGTGGATATCTGATCCCAGTCCATGTGGTAACTGGGGTTGAACTTCAGCACTCACCAGCCACCTCTCCCACATTTCCCTTGGCAGGGTCCTTCTTCCTGTCATAAACACATGACTTCCAAAAGCAGGTCACCTACAGGCTGGGAACGCAGATTTTTCCCATATAGTCAGGATTTCAGCCCGTTCCAGGGCTTGTAGAGGTTGTTGGCATCAATTAATTTGGAAAAGCCAACATCAGTAAGTGACATAGAGGAGATTGGACCCGGCGTGACAGACTGAGCTGCTCCAGCCAACTGAAGGCTGCACAAAGGAAACAATTTCAAATCATATGTCATCGATGACACAGCAGAGTGGGCTGAACTGCCAGAAAGGAGAGGGAAGGGAAGGAGAAAATAAATGAAGGAGAAAACAAAACATTGGTAATTGCTCATTCCTCTGGACCAAAGTTTGTTCCTCTGGATCAAGTGAGCCTGTAGGGCTGAATTTCTGCTCCCAAACCTGCCAGCTACTAATCCACAAACCTGGCAAAGTCAGTTAAGTTGCTTTCCTGTTAAAAATTTCACAGGAATCAAGTGTCTAGGATGCCCACATCGTCCCATTCACAGAACTAATTCCTGCAGGTCTTCTCCTCCATAGTGCAGCTCCTTTAATTCTTAGAACTTTTGGAAGAAGAGCTGAAGTTCAGGATTGCTGCTGCTGGTGTGAAATTTTGAGTAGCCAATGCAATGAAGGGAGAGCCCAGCGGATTTTGTTTGGTGAGATTGTTGGTGGAGTTTGACATCAGGGGTGGGTGATGGCACAGAAGATGTCGCAGGATGCTCTGTGGTGTTTCCAACATCAGTGATTTTTCAGGGAGGTTTCAGAAACGCAGCAGCTTCGTGCAACTCACTGGGACGCGAGACAAGGAGGATGGATGTTGGTATAAGCTGCTTTATGAAGTGTCTATTGAATCAAACACAGGATGATGCCGTTTTTATTAAAAGCCACAAAATGCTTGAAGCCAATTAATACTCCCCTGCTTTACTAATGCCTCTGCTCAGAAAATTAAATGGTTTCATTTAGCAAAACCAATTTTAAAGCCTTTTTGTCAAGTCTATAATGACTGCAGCACGAGGAGACTCATGTCTTGCACACATAATACAGGTTTTTTTGAAGAGAATGGGTGCGTAACAAGGTGCCAGGTGTGGAATAAGAGGAAAGTTGCTCTTTTGAGTGAAGAACTGGTTATAAATAGGAAATAAAAGGTACAAATAACTGTGCAGCTTCTGCAGTGAAGAGAGATTAACCTGTCTTGGGAAGCTGTGCAGTTCAATATCCTCACAAAAAGGATGAAAAAAGGGAGACAGGCGACGGTGACGCACCAAAATCCGCTGAGGGTTCAGAGTTATTCCAGGTGAGCCAAAGTAGACACAGCTACAAAAAAAGTTGCAGAAGAATCTGACAATACAAAATGTGTGGGCACAGAAAATAGCTGCTGAAATTCCATGTCAATAAAAGTCAAGTGCAGACACAATGAGAGGGTTTAAATTAGCCCGGGAAAAGAGGTTCTGGCGTCATTGCAGATGGTGCTTTGGAAACATCTGCTCCGTGCTCAGCAGAGGTCAGGAAGGCAAGTGGAATGCAAAGAATTGCTGGGAAAGAGACGGGGAATGAAAGAGGAAATGTAAGTACAGGGCTGAATAAACCCGTGGGGCTCTTGAGCACAGTGGAATTCCAGTCACCCCGGTGACTGCAGCGGGGAAGGAGAGCTGGGAGTGAGGCAGGAAAGGGTGAGAAGGCTGCCCTGGGTTATGGATTGGGAGTGAAAGGCTGTGGGTCCGGCTGAAGACGGTAATGGGCAGGATGAAGGTGTAAAATCCAGATTTCTGTGGAGAGAGGGGAGAAGGAATTGGACTAGGAGGCCACCAGGATGATCAGAGGGATGGAGCAGCTCTGCTGTGAGGAAAGGCTGAGGGAATTGGGGTTGTTCAGCCTGGGGAAGAGAAGCTTTGGGTTTGACCTAACTGTGGCCTCCCAGTACCCGAAGGAGCCTACAGGAAAGATGGAGAAAGACCATTTACAAGAGCTTGGAGAGGGAGGACAAGGGGGAATGGCTTCAAACTGAAAGAAAGGAGGTTTTGATTGGATGTTAGGAAGAAATTGTCCCCTGTGAGGGTGGCGAGGCCCTGGCACAGGTTTCCCAGAGAAGCTGTGGCTGCCCCTGGATCCCTGGAAGTGTCCAAAGCCAGGCTGGACAGGGCTTGCAGCAACCTGGGATAGTGGAAGGTGTCCCTGCCCATGGCAGGGGGTGGCACTGGATGATCTTTAAGGTCCCTTCCAACCCCAAATCGTTTCTGTGATCCAGTGCTTTGTGACAGAGGATGTGATGACAGCTCTGCTCATCAATGGTCAGGCAGAAGTTTAAAGCAAACAACAGGAAATGAACTTTCACAGTCGGCAGTGAATTAGGAAAATCATCAAACACATCTTTTACGTGCTTGAAGTGCAGGTTGGCTGAAACACTTGTAGTGCTGAGGTTTCCAGTGCTGGCTTTGACGCATCCATGATCCTGGAGGTCTCTTCCAACCTTAATGATTCTGTGATTCCTTGTTCCTGCTCCAGTGCCTCTCCCAGTATCCCGAGCTGGCCATGTCCCCTCTGCAGCCGGGTGAGATTTGGGTTCTGGTTTGGTTTGGGCCCTGGTGGAATCTGACAGGATTTTTGGGCTGGATTCTAATCAGTTAAAGGATCTCTGTGATCTTGTAGTGACTTGGCAGTGCTGGATTAACAATTGGAGTCGATGATCTTACAGGGCTTTGATCTCTCCTATGACAAAAGCCAGAGAAATCCTTTGAAGGAAGAAATTCTCTTGGAATTGCAGTGGAGTATTGGAGGGAAAAATGATTCAATGGTTCCTTGAAAATTTCCTGCACTGAGTTAAAGATCCCAAGGGTTAATTGCAGCATGGTAATGAGAGGTCACATCAGACGGCTCAGGAATTTTGAGACAGCGAGGACTAAAAATGCTTCTAGAACACGATTATCATCAAATTATATCAGTCTCAGTGGCAGGAAATCAATCCAGAGTGGGCTGATTTACACCTGCCAGAGCCAGCACATCCTGAACTTCTTTCCAGTGATGTTTTTATCTTCACATCAACACTGTCAGTGCGAGGAAAATATTTTCCCCTTTTAAAATCCAAACATCCAAGGTGAGATTTGGCAGAGTGTCAGAGCCTGGGGTTCCCACTGCTCCTGACGACAGGACCAAAGTGCAATAGAAGGACTCATCTTGGGTTCTGCTTTATTCAGGTTTTAACGGACTGGGAAGGGATAAATGGTGTTTATGCCCTCTTGTGGTGCCTCGTCGAACAGAATGGATTTCCTAACTGACAAAATGAGGCTGGTGATGGAAAAGTCCCAGGTTAAAAATCTGTAACAAACACTGTTCTGCACAGTGGAAAAATCTCTCTCCCTCCAGCAGCATCCTCATCACTCAGGGAAGGGGGAGAGGCCAATTTTGCCGGCATTTGCAGCAGCAGGTAAATGAGCAATGCCCGCGATGGCAGAGTTTGTGCCATCATTCGGCAGGGAAGAACATTCCAAAGTGTTTTTCCTGTGCTGGGAAGGTTAGAAAGTGAAACAGGGCTTTGTAAAAGCAGCTGTGTTGACACCTCCTTGCGTTCAGTGCTGTTGATGTGTTGTGGTACAAACCTTCACGTTTTACCTTCTTCACTCACGCGTCTGACGGGTGAATAACCTGATTGCCTTGGGACACAGCCTGTCCCAAAGATGGAAAAATCTGGTTGGTGATTTTACATGAGGAAATAAGGCCGGATTCCTGTGAAATTTGGCTTGTGATCCCAGTTCCATGTGTGGTAACACAAGGAATTAATGAGTCAACACCTCTCTAAACTGTGCTGAGAATTCCAGTGCAGGGCTGGGAACTCAGGGCTCTCCAGACAGGTTAATCATGGATTTTGTATCCATCCTATTACTTCATTCCTGACTGAAGACTGACCACAGCGGAATGTGTCCTCCAGACAGTGAAATTACGGGAATAAATCAGACTAATGCTCTCCAAAGCCCAGCAGCTGCTGTCAGGCTGTGAGCAGGGCTTGGCTGTGGTGGGGCAGGATCTGGGAAACCCTGGTGAGGGAAATTTGAAGACTTTTTGTCCCAAATGATCACCTGTTGTTTAAGCCCAGTATTTTCCTTACATGTCATCCTTGCCTCTCCGCAGCCATGTAGGAGATGGAAGAGGAAGGGAATGATTTCCTTCCCACTTCCAGGATGAGTAAACAATACTGGGTTTTAAATGAATGTACTAAGTTTAACTGGGCTAGGCTTAGGAGGAACTCTTTAACAGGATGGAAAATATTGGAATGAGGATCCCCATCTCCAAAGATCTTCCATAACCAATGTTTTTTGGGATCAAGGCTGCTGTCATTCATTCTATCATGATGAAAGATGACTTAAAGCAGATTCACAGTTTTATGACTCCATCTGATGACTTCTCTTTATTTGGTTTATTTATTCATTAGTGTGAAGAGGTAACAAATAATTGTCTGGGAATCCTAAATGCTGATCCTTCAACCAATTCTATCTCCATCCAGTATTTACAAACACACTTTGCAACAGGAGTCTGACATTCATTAAAGTGCTTATTAGGTTTTAGCATGGACTTCAGAGTACAAGGTACGTCCCCACTGAGAAGAGAACTGGCTCCAAAATGTTGGTGTTTACCACTTTCCTTAGGAAAGGACAATGCAGGAGGGAAAATGTCACAGCAATTCATCTTAAAAAGAAATTCTCTCTGTCAGAAACCTCTCAGGAGTTTCAAATTCAGTTAGGGGGATATCAGAAAGCAATTAAAGTCTAATTTAAAATCCCCACCCACATTCCGTCTTCTCTTCCTGCCAAGTGGTTATTGCTCCTGGTCCACGTATTGGCAAATCTTTCTGAAATGAGCCATAATTTGCCTTAAAACTTTCTGGTCAAGATGGAACTTTTCTCTTTGAAGAATGAGTTTGCAGTGACTCCGTGGAAAAAAAATGACCAGAATGCTTTGATTTCCCAAGGACATCCTTGGGGCTGAAATTTTACCCAGAAATTCTTCTTGGACAAGGACACTGGGGATGGATTTTGAAGCTGAGGCACCTTCCAGGGGAGGTTTTTGGACGCTGCAGCTTCCCAGGGTGGATCCAAGTGTTCTCCCACATTTGTTTTCCACCTTCATTGATGGCTCCACATCCCTGCCTGGGTTGATAAAGAGAACAAATGCGTGGCCATGAGCAAATTAAACAAATGAGCCAATTAAAGGAGATGGTAAAAGGGGATGGTTCACTCCCTCTCTGTGCCCACAAAGTCTCCAAGCGAAACACCACAAGAGCAGGGATGAAAGGCTTTCAGGGATGAGCTGGGAATGTGATCCATGCACTGAGAGACGCCTGTGGCTCCTCCAGGGAGGAATCCTAATGTCGTTCCCAGCAGGGAAGCCAGCAAACCACTAATGGCTTTCCATGGTCTTTCCTGACAGGTGTTGACGGAGGGAGGCTTCGGGCCCATCACGACGGAGATCCGGGAGGCTCCTGAGTTTTATTACGCCGAGGAATATCACCAGCAGTACCTCAGCAAGAATCCCGGCGGATACTGCGGCCTGGGCGGGACGGGGGTTTCCTGCCCCATCGGCACCAGGAAATAGCCTGTGCTTGCTCCACCACCTCCACTTCGTTGTAGGGAGCTTGGAAAAAGAGCGGCAACCCCAGTGGATGGTCCCATGGCATCCATGGATTAAGATTTGGGAATCTGCTGGGGAGGCTTTCCGTAATTGGGACAATTTCCTCTTTGTTGACATTAAAAGCCAAAGTAGAGGCAGGAATTGCTCCCATCACAGCTTCTTGCTCTGTGCAGCTCCCAGGGTTTCCTTGTCATCTGGAGAGGTGGAAAGAGGTCCAAACTTCCAAAAGTTTGTCTCAAAATGCTGTTAAAAGGGTGAATTAGGAGGTGGTGGCACCCGTAGCTGCTTTGCATTTCCAATGCCTCTGGACTTGCTGATTCTCTTGGGTTAATTAATTTCCTGGTGTTCCCAGAGCTTTGACTTCTGGAGATGTGGTTGGACTCTTTACCTGTCACAGCCCTGGAATTTTATGTCTTTGGGAATGATGAATTCATCAGATCAGTGATTCTCCTACCACAACTCTGCCTTCACAGCATTTAGTGCCACCTGTAGAGCCTATTTTCTGAAATGATTTTAGCCAGAAAAAGCCAAAATTGTAAAGTGATGCTTCTTTTTGACAGTTCCAAGAAGTGAATAAACACAAAAAGAAATAATTTTTGCTTCCTGCTCTGCAATAAAGTACAGAACCAGAAAAGAACGATGTTCTCTGTGATGTGTTCCAAGAAGGTATCTGGGTAGATGTAAAAAAAATTATCAAATATTATAAAACGCTGCAGTTTGCTAATTAAACGCCAGGGCTTTTAAATCTGTGTCATCAGGCATGACAGTACAGAGGAGTAGAATTATCCCTCTGATTAATTATTTGTACTTTAGTAACTTGGGGAGTCCCCACCAAGAGCAGACTCGTGGCAAACGTAACTTGGGGCAGTCTCCAGTGACTGTGCAGTCAAAACAGCACGACAGCCAGGAAGAGAAAACATCAATTTTGGATTTATTGATGGGGCTCTCAGAGTGCAGACTCAGAGCTGCAGACAAAGGGTGCAGGGATGCATGGTTTATCCCATATGGAAATGGGATCCTATGGGTCCAGAGCTCAAGGAGTGAGCCAGTTCTGAGGGCCAGGTGGTGGGACCCAGAGACACAAATCCACGGCACCTCCTTCTCCATGGCTTGGTTTGATGTTTCCTGCTCACCAGCTCAGATTTAAAGCTCAGAAAAGCCCAAAGCAGCTCCCTGAACATCCCCTGTACCTACCCAGCAGATCAGATCATGCTCCAAGCTTGGAGAGACCAAAAATGTGCCCCACAAAGTCAGCGTTTGGGACAGTAAATCCAGTGTTGCAGCCCTGCCTGCTGTTTCCAAAGATGGGCAGTAGATCTGTGCCAGAAAAATCAGCTCCCCATCTTCCCTTGCTGCTCAGCTGATGCTGAGTTCATCTCAGTCTCAAAATCCAGAGGAAACTTGTCTTTTTGGCAGATTTACACCTGGGCCAGGCTTACAGGAGCTGCCTCAGGCAGGATTGCCCCGTTAGGCTCTTTCTGGAGATGCCCAAAATGTGCCCGCACCACACTCAGGATTTTCCTTGCTGTGGTAACTGATCCTGTCCTTAACCTGTCCTGCCATGGACTTGTTCCAGTGCTCACTGCCAAGGAAAACAGCACTCGTGTCTCGTTTCTTTGGCATGAGGTGACAGAGAAGCAAAGAATAGAGGGAAATGAAGTTTTACCCTCATCCTATGCACTGTGAACTTCCGCGAAATCCAGACTCTGGTGGGATAACTCCTGATGTGCTCCGAGGCAAAGCATTTCAGATGCTGAATCATCTGGGGGCTCATAAAATGTGTCTTGGTTCCTTTCCTCTCCCTCCCCTCCTGCTCTGTGCTGTAGTTATTGTTTTGAAACAAGCTGGAAAGTCTTTGGGAAAAGCTCTTATTGTAGATATGCCCAAGTCCGAGCCTGGTTGAGGTTTTTCTAAGTCCTGTCCTGATGGAAATGATGTGTTGGTCTAAAAATCAGCATAATGGGCCCATTGATGCTGCAATTGGCCCACACCAAAATATTTTGCCACCACAGAATTATTTATTGACATCTTTGATGTGATTTTGATTTTGATTTGATAGTTTTGATTTGGCATTTTTTGAAAGTTTTCCTTTGACAGAGCTGCTGCTTTCTCCTACAAACACAGAACGCCGGGATGGTTTGGGTGGGAAGGGACCTTAGAGATCATCTCATTCCACCCCCTGCCATGAACAGGGACACCTTCCACTATCCCAGGTTGCTCCAAGCCCTGTCCAACTCGGTCTTGGACACTTCCAGGGATGGGGCAACTCTCCTGTTCCTGTTTAAGTACAGCCAAGTCAATACCCCAGGCATGGTCTAACTGGAGAGAAAATTAACAGGAAATGAGAAAATTAACAGGAAATGCTCATAGGCTTCAGAGCTGACATTGCAAGCTGATGCAGGACCAGCTCCTGACGTCCTCAAATGTGGTTCAAGATCCAGCAAGGGCTACAGCACCCAGCTCATGAAATCCACCCTTGCCATATTGTGTGAGGTTAGCCCAGGACACAGACAGGAATTTCACTTCTGCCCTGTCCCATCAGAGCTAAAGGAAATCACAAACCTTTTGGGGATCCCTGAGCTTTCCCTCAGTGAACCTTTTGCCTTAGGAAGGAGCACACAACTGCTGCACCAACAGGAAGGAGCGGGTGCTGTGATGTCACCCTGGGTTGTGTTGACGTGGAATGCAGGCGACGTCCTGAGGTGTCTGCAGAGGCACCGCTGCTCCGAGAGCTGTGGAACAGTGTTGGCCCAGGATGGATTGAGATGCTGCTCCTTACCCTCTCCTGTTTAGCTTGCCTGACCAGCAGTGTCCAGGCAGGGTTTGTTCCTCAGCATTCTCAGCGCAGAGGAGCCGCAGGGTATTCACATGTGGGTAAGTGAAACAGGCCTTGGCTTATTCCTTCTGCTGAGGGAATCAAGGTGTGGCCTGTGCCTCAGCCTGATGCATCTTCCACTCCCTAAACAAGGATTTTAGCCCACCTGCCTATGGGAAATGGTCAATGGTCCCTCCCACCCCAAATGCCTGGGCAGTGCTTGGCTGAGTTTAGGTTTGGGGAGGTGACAGGGATGGCAGGGGCTCTGGGAGAGATCAAATAACAGATCCAGGGAGGGAATTCTCACCCTTTACTCTGCTGAGACCCCACCTGCAGAGCAGCCTCCAGCTATGGGGTCCAACATCAGAAGGACGTGGAGCTGCTGGAGAGAGTCCAGAGGAGGCCACGGAGCTGCTCCAAGGGCTGGAGCCCCTCTGCTCTGGAGCCAGGCTGGGAGAGCTGGGGGTGTTCACCTGGAGAAGAGAAGGATCCAGGGAGACCTCAGAGCCCCTTCCAGGGCCTAAAGGGGCTCCAGGAGAGCTGGAGAGGGACTTGGGACAAGGGATGGAGGGACAGGACACAGGGAATGGCTTCCCACTGCCAGAGGGCGGGGATGGATGGGATATTGGGAAGGAATTCTTCCCTGTGAGGGTGGGGAGGCCCTGGCACAGGGTGCCCAGAGAAGCTGTGGTTGTCCCTGGATTCCTGGAAGTGTCCAAGGCCAGATTGGATGGGGTTTGGAGCAACCTGGGATAGTGGAAGTTGGAGTTGGACTGGAGTTGGAAAAATTTTAAATCCCTTCCAACCCCAAGCATTCTGTGATTCCGTGTTTCAATGACTCTCTGATTATTTCTGTCTCAGGGCTCAGGGGTGTCCTGCCCCTGCCGTTCAGCAGCACAGGCTGTGACACTGCTGAAGGTGCCCAACACGTCCCTTTTTGTATGCAGGGTGTGGCCTCCGACCCTCCTACGAGTCCTTCCAGAAGACTGGCAAGAGGATTGGCACAGGGACACACGTCAAGCCTGGGGAATTTCCATGGCACGTGAGCATCCAGAGCCATGGGAAGCACATCTGTGGAGGCACCATCATCAGCGCCCTGTGGATTTTAACTGCGGCCCACTGCTTTGCAGAAGAGCTGTGAGTGCCCCAGGGCTGGGAGGGCAGCCCAGGCACAGTGGGGGGATGACATTGCTCCTGGTGGGTGCAGGATGTGCATCTCCTCGGGGTCACGTGCCACATTTACGTGACTGAGCCCTGAAAACAGGGATTGTCTCCTTTGGGAGAAACAGGCCCATTTTTGAACACATAAATGTGCCGAGATCTGCACAACCAGGAGAAGCAGAAGGGGAATACTTTGAGGGGTGGTGTGGGCAGCCTTGGGGGATAAATGCCCCTGGTGCTGTCCTGATGGCCCCAGGCATTTCTGGTGCATCTACACCTGCTCCAGTACCTTGTAAAAGATGATGCATTCCGTTGTAGCTCATTCTAGCCCCCAAATTACCTTCACTTTCACACAGCAAACACCTTCACCTCACGGAGACACTGCTTTTAAAACACTGAGTTCTGGATAAAACAACTCCGTGCAGTACCCAGGGGCAGAGTCCCGCCCTCTGTGAGCCCCCTCCAAACTGGCAGGTCCAAGAGCCGAGACTGCTCGGTGACAAATGACCTGTGGCAGCACAGCCTGGAGCAGCTGGCTGGGGACAGCAGGGTCCGAGCAGCCAGCCCAGGGCACAGAGATCCAAAAGATCCAGCCCATTCCATCTGGTTGGTAGGGACTGGGTTATTTATAACCTGGCTGCATTCGCGTTCTACCTCTGTACCTCTCTGCCCTGGAAATCATCCTTGCCCAGGAGTGAGGGTGAATTTCAGGGACATTTGTAGCTGAACTGCCTAAGCCATCACCCTGCCTTGCTCTGGGGGAAGAGCAACCAATCTTTATAACCCAAATCCTTCATGTTTACTATGTCTCCACTCCTTCTGCTCTGTTTTTAAGGCCAGCAGATCTGACGGTGGCAGTGGGGGGAGTTGACCTCAGCCTCCCACTGGAAGAGCACAACCCAGACAGCCTGATCCTGCACGAGGAATTCAACAGAACCAGCCTGCAAAACGACATTGCCCTCATCCTGCTCAGCAGCCCCATCGAGTTCAGCAAGGAGAAAATTCCCATCTGCCTGCCCTTCATGTGTGACATGGACACGTGGCAGCACTGCTGGGCTGCTGGCTGGGAGAACGCAAGTGCAGGTGAGCTGCTGGGGGAGATGCACTTGCTAATGGAAGATGGGTTTTATCCATTTAAAGTGGATGTTGTCTCCCACGAGGGGTTTCCCAGACAAAGTTCCATTCCCCACCTCCCTGGTGAACGCATCCAGACCCCCCCAGCCTCTGCACATCCACCAGCTCCCTGTTCAGGGCAAGAACCAGTCGCCCACAGAGCCCCAGAGCAAAATCTGGGACCTATTTTGGCACCACCTTCAAACTTTGGACCTCTTTTTGGCACCCAAATTAAGACAAGCTCCACCCTGGTGGGTAAATTAGCACAGAATCAGGGAACTATTAGGATTGGAAGGGACCTTAAAGTGCATCTCATTCCAACCCCCTGCCATGGGCAGGGGCACCTTCCACTATCCCTGGTTGCTCAGAGCCCCATCCAGCCTGGTCTTGAACACTTCTCACCTTGTGGGATCCTTGTGGATAACTTCCAGTTTGGGATATTCTATGGATCACCCAGTTAGGCTGGGTCTAAAGTGGTATGGACTAAGGGAAGTGAAGGTCTGGGGCTGTCGTTGGCTTAATGCCTCCATGAGCTGGACTGACTCATTGGTTCTGGCTAGTCCTGCCTTCACTCATTTAGAACTGCAGATTGCTGTTGCTAATTGCTCTCGTTTAAGCCCTAATGAAAGCAGTTCCAGCACTGACTGTGACCCAAAATGTCTGTCCTGAACCAATGTCACTGAATAGCCAATGAGCTGTTTCATTATTGGAAAGAATTAATCAGGACTGGGAGGGCAGGGGAGTGCCTTGGAGCTTGAGTGCTCCTTCCCAGGATGCGGTAAGTGAATATTCCATTTAACCCTTGCTGTTCTGCTCCAAAGGGTTGCTGTTTTTTCCATGGAACTCTGCACTTGCCTTCCTAGGCTTCATTTTCCTCACACAACAGTGACACACAACCCTGTTACAGTTGTGAAACTCTCCCATTTCACCAAGGCAACGTGTTCCTAGAACAGAGTGGCCGCTGTGGAGTCCCTCTGCAGGATTTCTGTTGAGCTCCCCTGTGCAAAATCCATGGAGCAGCTCCGGGGATCGGCCTCGTGCCGCTGTGTGGGCTCAGCTGACACAGATTCTGCTTCCAAAAATTGGTGTCAACGTGCTCAGCCCTGGCACCCCCCACCCTCTGTCTGGGAGAGGCTTCAGGAAAAAACCAGCAGAAGCTGAGTGTGATGAGAGGGGGGTGTGATGGTGTGAAACGGGCAAGGCCAAAAGGTACAGGATCATGGAATGGTTTGGGCTGTAAGGGACCTTAAAGCCCATCCCATCTCACCTGCCATGGGCAGGGACACCTTCCACTATCCCAGGCTGCCCCAAGCTCCATCCAACCTGGTCTTGGACACTTTCAGGGATCCAAGGGCAGCCACAGCTTCTCTGGGAAACCTGTGCCAGGGCCTCCCCACGCTCACAGGCAAGAATTCCTTCCCAATATCCCATCCATCCCTGCCCTCTGGCAGTGGGAAGCCATTCCCAGTGTCCTGTCCTTCCATCCCTTGTCCCAAGTCCCTCTCCAGCTCTCCTGGAGCCCCTTTAGGCCCTGGAAGAGGCTCTAAAGTCTTTCCAGAGCCTTCTCTTCTCCAGGTGAACACCCCCAGCTCTCCCAGCCTGGCTCCAGAGCAGAGGGGCTCCACCTCCCTGGAGATTCCTACACCAAAGCATTTTCATCTTAGCTGGAAAACGGACATGACAACTTTTCATCGTTTAGATCTTGTCACTGATTCACAGTTTCCTGAAGGTTCTGGGAGGATTTAGCTCCCAGAAAAGTGAAATATGGAGGAAGGAGTGAGTTTCAAATGATCTGGAGCTCTCAGCCTTATCCTTCAGACTCAGGTTCACTTTAGAGAGAAACATGGGTGAGATCAGTGGAGTCTCCAAGCAGCCCAGCACATTTTCAGTCTTTTTGTCACTTGCAGGTGCCAGCTGTGATTTCTCTATTCCCATCCCAAGGGAGGAATACAGCAGATATTTCCTTTGTGTACTGCCATCCCGAGGACCATTCTGTGAAGATACAGCTGGTCCCCTGGGTCAGGTGTGGTCTCGCAGCCTCCCCAGGGAGAACAATGTTTAGATTGGATATCAGGAAAAAGAATTCTTCCCTGGAAGAGTTGTTGGGCATTGGAACAGCTGCCCAGGGCAGTGGTGGAGTCCCCATCCCTGCAGGGATTTAAAAGCAGTGTGGATGTGGCACCTGGGGATGTGGGTCAGTGGTGGCCTTGGCAGAGCTGGGGAATGGTTGGACAGGATGATCTTAAAGGTTGTTTCCAATGTAAATTATTCCACGATTCTGTAATTCTAAGATTAGGATTCTGGGGAAAGCTCAGCAGACTTTGATCTGCAGGGGCTTGCACAGAATCCCATGAAGAGCTCCTCAGACTGAGTTCCCAAAAAATCACGAGTGAGAAGCCCCAGGTGTGCAGTGCAGCTCATCTCAGGTCATCACCGAGACCACCAGCAGGATAAGCCATCCCTTTGGGAGTTTCCAGCAGTCTGGCATCCCTAGAAGTGTTCCAGGCCAGGTTAGGCAGGGCTTGGAGCAGCCTGGGACAGTGGAAGGTGTCCCTGCCCACGGCAGGGGGGGGCACTGGATGATCTTTAAGGTCCCTTCCAAAGCAAACCATTCTGGAATCCTGTGATAAACTCAGGAGCACAAACACAATTGCCAACACTTGGGGATCCCCTGTAAGCCCCCGTGACCCCAAGACCCCACGGTTCTGCCCAGAGACCCCGTAGCCCTGAGACGCTTTAGAAATCCAGCTGAGATCCTTCCCAAGGGAAGTCTCCAGCTGCTCTGCAGCTTTGTTGATCCTTCTCTTCTCATTTGCCGCAGCACCCCAAGTGCTGCGGAAAACACGGATGAAGCTCATCAGCAGGGAGAAATGCCTGGAGCAGATCCCACACCTCGTGGGGAGCGTGATGTGTGCTGAGACGGAGCAAGGAGGAGGAGGAGGAGGCTGCCAGGTAAAGGGACCAGCATTCCTGGTCTGCTTCATGGCCAGGTTACAGGCTGAAAGGAGACAGGAATGGTTGTCCAGGAGGTTCAAGGCAAAAGAATTGGGAGGGGAGTTTAATCTAGGGGTGTTTAATTTAAATATTAAAAACATTTCTCAGGTGAGGCCTTGGCTCTGACCTAAATATGCCTGGTTGGTCTGTGGGTGCCAGAACGAGTCACATCGCATGGCAGTGGGTTGGTGACAGAGAATGAGGGACTTTCCAAGCTAAATTACAAAGAATTTGAGCTGATGTGAACACCCAAAGGAGGCAAAACTCACTCAGAACTTGTGCCCTCAGAACACATCCCACCCCCAGGATCACTGTCCTGGTGTCAAACGAAGTCTGGACGCCAAAGACCACTTTGTCTTTCACAGCATCCAACTTCCAACCCCTCTCCTGAGAGCCTGGCAAGGACTGGGCTGTCCTGCAGCCTCTGGTTCCAGACTGAGATTTCCGTCCTCCACCGGGTGATGGTTTTCTTGGAATTACAGCGTGATTTGGGTTGGACAGGGCCTTAAATCTCGTCCACTTCCAACCCCCTGCCATGGGCAGGGACATCTTCCACTGGACCAGGTTGCTCCAAGCCCCATCCAGCTGTATTTTAGGCATGCCCGTGGGTTTGGAGGGGGCTGGATGGGCAGACACACGGATGGACAGCTCCATCCTGTAGGAATTACTCATTGGAGGAACTAAATCAGCACCCAGGACAGAGAGAGAGGCAGAGGGTACAAGAACTGTGGGCAGCCAAGGGATGTTTGCTTTGCAAAATGATTTTTCAGAGCCTCTGCCTCTGAAACCATTCAAGGAGTGGCTTTCACCTCCATTAAAGTCAACCAAAAAATATTAAAAAGGAACCTGCTACAGGATAACATTAACAGGATTAAGGAATGCACTGCCCAACCCAGCCTGAAGTTCTGTGGGTGAGTGGTGCTGGTGAAACAGCAGGAATGCTTGTTCCCAGCAGAATGAATGTCCTGGATTCAGAAAGCTGATGAAGAAGCTATTTTGATCCACAATAATGTCAGAGTCATCTGAGGAATGAAGCAGGAATGTGAACTTTCCAAGCAGTGGAAGCACACGAGCTTTGCATGGTTGTAACACTCAGCATCCAGCATCTCCCTGTTTTTAGTGGGATCCTGGCCAGGCAGGAATGTCTTGTAAACTGAAATAAAGAGAACGGGACAAAACCAGAGCAGAGGGTAGAAGTGGTGCTTTTCAGGGATGAAAAAAGCGACAAGACTTGTCACCAGATTTTGCTGATTTGCTGGAGGGGAAGTATTTTGCTGCTGGAGGGGAAGTATTTTGCTGCTGGATGGTTTCCTGGCTTTCTGGGAAGTGCTGGTTAAAGCCATGGAGGGCACTTTTGGCCTCACTGGGCTGGGTCAGAAACCCGGTGGCTTCTCCATAGTGGGCTGCCTGGTCATGGCCTGGGACAGGACAGAGCTGAACCTGATGCTTCTTCTGCAGCAGGGACCACTGGGCAGAATCCCAGAATGATTTAGGTTGGAAAAGAGCTCCAACATCACTGAGTCCAAGCTGTGACCGATCCCCACCTTGTCACCAGCCCAGAGCGCTGAGTGCCACCTCCAGGCATTCCTTGGACACCTCCTGGGATGGGGACTCCAAACCTCCCTGGGCAGCCCCTTCCAGTGCCTGACCACTCTCGCTGTGAGGCAATTTTTCCCAATATCCAATCTAAACCTCCCCTGGCACAGCTTGAGGCTGTTTTCCCTTATCCTGTCCCTTTTTCCCTGGGAAAAGAGCCTGACCCCTCACCCTAGCTGCCCCCTCCTGTCAGGGAGTTGTGCAGAGCCACAAGGTCCCCCCTGAGCCTCCTTTTCTCCAGGCTGAGCCCCTTTCCCAGCTCCCTCAGCCACTCCTGCTGCTCCAGCCCCTTCCCCAGCTCTGTCCCCTTCCCTGGACATGCTCCAGCCCCTCCAGGTCCTTCTTGGAGTGAGGAGACACTTGGAGAACTGGACAATCCATCCACACTGCGGATAGTGCAGGCTCTCAAGCTGTGATTGTAAGGATTACAGGGTTTGTGTCAGATGGGAGTGAGGCCAGATTTCAAAAGACCCAAATCCTTCACATCCTCATCTCTGTCATGGAGACAGAGCAGCCCTGGGCCTGGTGTTGGTCTGTGCCAACCAGCTGTCTCCTGGAGGACTTCCAGGCTCCAGCTCTTGCATGGATCAGGAGCCACCCACGAGTCACTGTGGAGAGGCCAGGAAGGATTAGAAGCTGGGCAAGGCAGAGATTCCTGGTCAGGGAACAAGCCCTGGAGATGCTGAGTTTGCTCCGGTAGGTGTAGCCCCAGGAACTCTGGACACAGATGAGATAAAAGCCTGATATTAACCTTTCCTGGGATTTGCTGAGCATCAGGATATGTGTTTTCATGTCCAGAGCCAGGCTAAGGCAGGAAAGTTGCTGGACTCAAGGTTGTAAGTCCACATGATCCACATCTGGATCCAAATCTGTGAGCTGTGATGGTGAGAACAACTTTTTACATGGGGAGACAGTGACAGGACAAAGGGGAATGGTTTTAAACCAGAAGAGGAGAGATTTAGATGGAATATTAGGAAAGAATTCTTCCCTGTGAGGGTGGTGAGGCCTTGGCACAGGTGAAGCTCTGGGTGCCCCATTCCTGGAAGTGTCCAAGGCCAGGTTGGACAGGGCTTGGATCAACCTGGGAGAGTGGAAGAAATTCCTCCTGATGCCCAACATGAACCTCCCCTGGTGCAGCTTGAGGCCATTCTACGAACAGAAAGGCCATGAGCAAAAAGGCTCAGACATTTCACCAGCTGCCCTCATACCAGACCAGCCTAATTTGTGGGTAACTGACCATATTCTTCTAATAACTCAAGGAGATTGAATAGCAGAGTTCCCAAGTATTTGTGCTTAAAAAAAAAAAGAATCCATTCCCTTAAAAAGAAAAATCTATTCTATCCCAATTCCCTGGCAGTTCTGCAGACAAATATATGGATTGGCTGGGAATTAACACTACCAGGAACTGTAATTGACTTATAGTCCTATTTAGTCATAAACATTAACATTAATGGACGTTCGGGGGTACAAGTGCTAAAGAACAGACACTGGAGATGGCCTATGTATTATTTTTTTGTGTGCTACATTTCTTCCATGACCCCATGAACCACAATTGATGTCTCATTCCTTGCTTTCTTAAGCGTCTTTTGTTAGGCTCTGATGCAACAGTAACTCGAACAATAATTAGAGTATAAGGGGCTCACAAAGCAAATGCCTCCTTCAGTGCCTTCCCTGCCCAGGCAAAATTCAGTAAATGGCCCAATTATAGTTCAGAGGGGCTGTGGGGGGAGCGCTGATGTGGTGATTAGGACAGAGTGTGTTCAGCTGGAGTCACAGGTCACCTACAGTTCAGCAGCACATGAAGGGGGGCCAGGCCCTGCTCTGATTTCAGGGGAAGGAATCGTTGTGTGACCCCCAAGAGCAGTGGGGTGGTTCCAGCTCAGGTGAGTCCCGGGCTGCAGGTATCCACCCCCTCCCACAGCCTGCAGCAGGAGTGGATTTTGGCCATAAATCACACAGTGGTTGGGGTACAAAAAGTCCCTTAAAGCTCATCTGGTTCCAGCCTTCCACTATCCCAGGTTGCTCCAAGTCCCGTCCAGCCTGGCCTTGGACACTTCCAGGGATCCAGGGGCAGCTGCAGCTTCTCTGGGCACCCTGTGCCAGGGCCTCCCCACCCTCACAGGGAAGAATTCCTTCCCAATTTCCCATCTAACTTTGCTTTCCGTCAGGTTAAAGCCTTTCCCCCTTGTCCCATCTCTGAAAATCCCCTTTGCAGCCTCTGGGATGCTCAGGGCTCTCACCCCACAGAGCTGGAGCAAAAGCAGCAGTTGTTATACAAACCTGGACGGTGTTTTTGCAGCCATTTCACCAAAGTCTGTTTTATAACCATCAGCATCGACAGAACCGTCTTTCCACCAACAGGGGAAAAAAAAGCCCTGGTGCTGGGAGTCACTGAGATGGTTTTAAGCACCTATGTTAAAATGAGATCAAGCTCCGTGCGTGTGTTTATTGCTCCCCATGAACTGAAATCAAGCTGAAGGGGTTAAGATCACAGGGAGACACCTGGCTCCAAGGCAGGACAGTTGCCTACGTTTAATTCTCTGTTAGATATCCCAGGATATCCCCCGCTATCCCACTGCTCCCACCTCAAAGCATGCCCCAGTGACTGCAGTGGGAGCCTGACACTTGCACTGGAAAAGCTCTGGCATCCTTTCACAAGGTCTTGCATCCTTTTGCTGGTCCTAACATGGCCCCAAAACTGCCAAGAAAGACTTGTGAAATAGAATTTTTTAAAGAAAAAAGCCTGCCAGTGAAAGTTGTGTTTTTATAGGTAACTATCATGGATTCAAGGAGCACAAACCAGGATAGTGTGGTCAGTCCCTGAGGCTGCTCAAAATACCTGAACAAAGGTGGATAAATGATGGTCTGGCTGCAGCCTGGAGGGATTGGGAGCATCCACAGGAGCTCTGAGGTTTTAAGTTCTTTCTGCCTATCAGTCAAATGTTTCCTGAAAGCCAGGAGTCAAAACTGTCCCCATTTCAGTCCAAAGTTATTATAAACTGCGCAAAAGTACTTTATTATTGTATCGTAATAATAGAATCCCTGAATCATTGAGGTTGGAAAAGCCCTCTGAGATCATTGAGTCCAACCATTCCCCCAGCACTGCTGAGGCCACCACTGACCCATGTCCCCAAGTGCCACATCCACCTGTTTTCTGAACATTTCCAGGGGACTCCACCACTGCCCTGGGCATCTTTGCCAGGGCTGGACAACCCTTTCAGTGAAGACATTTTTCTTAATATTAAATCTAAACCTCCCCTGGTGCAACCTGAGGCCGTTTCCTCTTATCCTATTGAACAGAGTGATCCGCTCCCCATCCTTGTCATGGATTTCCCATCACTGAACTATTGCTACCACCATGAGGTGGTTTTTTTTCCCCCAGGGACAGATTGCTTTAAGCAGGAAGGTGTCCTGGGAAGCCCCAGCACAAAGCAGTGGAGAAGTGTTTCTGCATTTGCAGTCCCTTCAGTTTTCTTCTGAAGGCTCCTTTGATGTGCAGCTCACAAGAAGCAGAGCACTTTTCCCATGGCCCGTGATTTTACAGGGCTTTCATCACTTTATCATTTTGTGACAAGTGAGCACATTCAGGCTCTGATGGCTTCATTCTTTAATATGGGAAAAATTAATTCCCGATGTAAGAACCTGGGATGATGATGAGGATGTTGTTGGGTGTCTCTTCTGCTTTCTTCCTCTGGGTCGTAGCTTTTGCTCCCTCAGACTGAAGCTGTTTGGCGGTCCAGCATGGCTTTGTGTGCCTGCTGGGGAGCAGAACTCCTCTGGATCCAGCTGAACACAAAATCCCAGCTTGCCCTGGGAGTGGGGAGTGGCTGTGATGCCTCAGAGGAGCCGCTTCTCATTCAATGACAGCTTTGAGGGAAAGCTGTGATTCACATCCAAATTCTTTGAAGGAGTTGCCAAGCGTGCGGAAGAGGGCGGTCCAACCATGAAACACGTTCTGAGATTCCCAAAAGTTTTGTAAGGAGATTCCTCACCAAAGGCTCCTGGAGAAACTGAGCTGTCATGAAGTGGAAGGGATTTGAGCAGAGAAAGAACTTACAAGGAGAGTTGTGTTGGCATCCATGCACAGAATTTTGATGTTCCAGGAGGACAAATGCCAAGATGACCAAGCTGAGCAAAGCCACAGCATTCAAAGTGGTCAAAGTGAAAGGTGGCTGTGCAGAGGTGCAGCAGGTCCTGTTATTCTGGAGGTTAAAACAGCAGCTGCAGCTCATTATTGATGAAGCGATGGATATATGGAGAAGCAATTCCAGCTGTACACTGGCCATAATAGGCTCTAATTTAGCTATTACCATGTCAGAAGAACTGTGGGCAGTCCTTCAAAAACATCAGCCTGAGGCTCTGGGGAGGTCAAAAGGGCAACGAGAGCATTAGGAATTATTAGGACAAGCATAGGTGGCAAAGTGAACGTGTTGTGCCAGGGCACTACTCCTGGGAGCTTCCCTGCTTGTGATTCCTGTCCACTCCATCTGAGAAGGGCGTGGTAATTTTAGAAAAGGAGGAGAGTGGAACAGGACATGGAAGAGCTGCTGACAGCACAGGCAATAGCAAAGCGAGGCTCTGATGCTTGTAGGAGCGATGTCTGATGGGGATGTGGCACATTTCCGACCTCATGGGCAGCATGGAGAGGAGTCAAGAGCTGTCCTTGTGTCACTGCTGCTCCAAACACATAAAGGAGGGGTGTCAGACGGCCTTATCAGGCAGCAGATCTACAACAAAGAGAAGGAAGTGTTTTTTCATCCATCAGATAATTAAACCATGGGAGTCGCTGACCAGGATGTTGTGGGTATTTATCCTCAGGGATAAATGGATTCAAAAAGCAATTAGGTAATTTCCTGGATGAAGATCTCTCTGAGGCCATTAACCGCTGGGATGTAAACACAACTCTGTAAATACTGGTCCTGCTCCTCGTTCTCCTCCCCGGAGCACTTGCTGCAGATGACAGGCAGAGACAGGAGTCTGGGCCACACGGGCTCGGCCAGAAGCTACTGAGCTGTCTGTGCCACCACAGTCACTAATTGCCCCTGCTGACATCACAGTGGGTGGATTTGGGCTGTCTCCTCCCATTTCCCAGCCAGGGGGTGGAGGGACAGAGGAGCTGAAGATTCTCGAAGGGTCTGTGTGAGAGGAGTCCAGGTTCCCTGTGTTACCCGGTGCATTTCTGATATCTGCACATTAACGTGGCCACAACCTCCCGCTTTAAAGACAGCTGGAAACAACTGGGCAAATGTTGTTTGCCAAAGCCTTTGCCTCCAGCAGCCAGGACAGCTCTGATGGGCGCTGTTGTTATTCCCGGTGTTGTCATTCCCGTGCTGATTGTCTCCAATTTGCACAGAGCTCACCAACGTGGAAATGCAACCGGCAATGACTTGCAGGGATTGTGCATCCACCTAATGAGGATCAGATGAGTTGTTCTCCCACCCCCAGAGCTTCTCCCACCTCGGAAGATTTATGTGGCTGAACGTGTTTGTTCTGATCAATGACTGTGCTGCAGACACGAATACAAATGTAAAAGAGAGATTACACTTTTGATCCAAAGCCCACTGAAGGCAGCAGAAAGGATCCTGGTGCTCACAAAAAGAAAAAAAAAGAAAGAAAAAAAAACAGGTTTTGGTCGTTTTTGGTCGCAGTGAAAAAGATGAAATTTTTGGTCAGCTTCAGTGAACAAAGCACCTTGTTAGGCAGTGACAGATTTTATACAACCCACAGCTATTTATCAGTGAATGTATCATTGCTTTCACCTCTCCTAATGGGAGGATTAACGCGTTTAAGGCAGGAATGCGGCACCAGATCTGATTAGTTGTGCTTGTTTTTCACTCATCTTCGAGATGACAAGGAACATGAAACAGAAGCAAAGCTGCTATTTTTAGGTGATTTTTGTCTATCCAGAAACTTGGCACTTAGAGCGAAAAGCAGGAGCAGGTTTCTGGTGTGTGCTGCCGACCAGGAGTGTTTCGCCACCAGGATACAGGAGCCTGAAAAAGCAGCATTTAGGAATTCTTAGATCCTCAGAGTCGTTAACCTGAGCGTTCATTAAATTAACGTTACTGGAAGCATCATAGAGCTGAGATAATTGTCCCAGCACTCAAAAACTCGCTCCTCCCACACCCTCTCCTACACAAGGACGGAAAACCTTGGGCCGGCGTTCCTGAGAGCTTAAGGTGGATACAGGGATATGCGGAAGTGTCCAAAGACTGAGTTTATTTTCTCCATCTTTAGCCCTAGAAAAACCAGGCTCCTGATTCATCCGGCCTGCTGCTGTAATTATGTGAGCAAGATTATCACACGGAGAGGATGACTTGGCCCGTTTTGTGCTAAAATCGTCATGTTAAATAGCTGAAATTAAGAGAAATGGCGTGTGAGAAGTAGCACCCAGGAAGCAGAGCAGCTCAGCCCGTGTGGAAAGGGATCTGAAGGAGGATTTGGGATTGTGGATTATGGAAATTGATTTGCCGCTGCTGCCTGGGCTGGCAGAGCATTCCTGATCTCCCTCTCTGCCCAAGTTTTAAACCACTGATCCCCCAAGCCCTGCGGACACATCCCCCCTTCCCCACCAAGCAGGCAGGGAACCAAATGGACGTGGTTAAAGAGGAGAACAGGGGGAGAACAGATCTGGTTTGAGAGGCAAACTGGGTGAGGCAGAGTTTAAATAGGAATCGCTGGCTCTGCCGCCGCCTCGTGCGAATCGCATCCCCCGCCTGCCGCGGCTTTCCCAGCTATGAAACGCGGTAAGACTGACAATTCCCCCGGGGACAGTCACAAGGCATCAGGAATTCACTGGTGCTCCGACGCCCCGGGAAGGAAGATCCTTTACGAGTGTGAACAGCCTCCAAATTGGAGGCTGAAACCGATCTGTGCAGGGGCTCGGCCGGCGCTGAAAATCTCCTTTCGCTGCTGGGAAAAAGCCGGCGCGGAGCATCCCCGGCTCCCGCTCTGCAGACTCCGCTCTTTATCCCCGTGTGGGAGGCTCCCAGCGCCTTCCTCTCGCCGCCAGGATGATGCGTTCGACCCGCTCCTGCCCCGAGGGGATCCGCGGTGAAATCCCCGCTAATCGAATCGTGCGCGGATGCTCATGCATCCCCACAGGATGCCACCGCCGAGGACGCCCGCAACCCGCGGCTCCAAGGTCGCTGCAAGGGCACCTCTGTGGTTTTCCCGGGAATTCTCGGCTGAATTGGGGTGGGGAAACGTCTTTAGATGCTGAGGCTGCAGAGGGTCCAGCAGCACTGCTTGGGGTGCAAGGACGTGGCTACAATAACAACAGACAGTGATGATTTTATGTTTGGACTCAACAATCTGAAAGGTCTTTTCCAGCTTAAATGTGTTTATGAGTCTCTGATCTTTGGTGGTCCCTTCCAGCTCAGGATATTCTGTGATTCTATGAACATTTCCTCTGCATTTATCTTAATTTTTACCTCCTGACTGAATACTGAACTGAAAAAAAAAGGGGAAAAAAATTAAAAGATAAGAATATTAATGACCAGGGCCCTCCAGCTACTGGAGTGGGAATTCAGCCATAAACTTCAGTGAGTGCTGATGAGCTGCACAGGGAACTTCAGCCCTTTCCTTGCTCGTTAATTAATGTGTGTTAGCTCAGGGTAGCTGCTGGCAGAAGGGGTTTCATCCATTAATGACAAAGATGTTTTCCAAAGTAGTGTGCAAACAGGGAAGGACAACATTTCCCAGTAAAGTTGGCTGTCTTGGGAAGTGAATTTGTATTGAATTTGTTTACGACAAGTGCTGGAGAAAGGGTGGAAAAAAGATTCAAACCCACTGTGGAAGGAAACTTATTTATAGCAGGGGCTGCACAGCACTGAAGATGTCCTGAAATCGCAGACTGGTTTGGTTTGGAAGGATCTAAAAAATCCTGTAGTACCTTCCACTATCCCAGGTTGCTCCAAGCCCTGTCCAACCTGGCCTTGGACACTTCCAGGGACCCAGGGGCAGCCACAGCTTCTCTGGGCACCCTGTGCCAGGGCCTCCCCACCCTCACAGGGAAGAATTCCTTCCCAATATCCCACCTAGCCCTGCCCTGTGGCAGTGGGAAGCCATTCCCTGTGTCCTGTCCCTCCATCCCTTGTCCCAAGTCCCTCTCCAGCTCTCCTGAAGCCCCTTTAGGCCCTGGAAGGGGCTCTGAGGTCTCCCTGGATCCTTCTCTTCTCCAGGTGAACACCCCCAGCTCTCCCAGCCTTCCCTCAGAAAAGTGCTGCACCTGCCTTGGGTGGATTTTGTGCTGCTCTCTCTTCTCCCTGGGCTTGTGTCCAGAGATTCCAGAGCTGGATGTGCTCTTGGTGTTCCAGCTACAGCAGCCAATAGGAGAATATTCCTATTTTTGAGGTGGCTACATTTGAAGCCTTGCCCATGCTGTGTGAGTGGTGGTTGTCCTTGCAGCAGCAGGAAAGTTTTCAGGGAAGTGATTGTGGCTTCGAGAAGGATTTGTCAGGATTACTGTTCATCTCCTGCCCAGTTTCTGGCTGCCAGCCCCCAAAATTCACCATGGCAGGTACCCAGCACCTCCACGCAGCAGCTTTGCAGAGAAGACAAGGACTGAGTGAGCAGTCACAGCAAATGTTCCTTTTCTCTCTGGGATGTTGTCTCTTGCTGACAGGTTTCAGGTATCCTCCTGGGGCCACGGGAGCATGTGGAAAAGGCTGGGAATGACAGGGCAGTGCGCTGAGCCAGAGCTTGGGACTGATCTCCTCCTCCTGGCTTCTGTATCTCTTTATTCTGCAGGGTCTCAGGGCTGAGCTGTGACATTTTCAATCCAAATTCCCTTTTTTTTCTCCTCAAATCCTCACAGACCTGAGACAGAGATTGATTTTCCCACTCAGCCTGTGGGAAGCAAATGCTCTGAGGGACCTGAGGTTTGACCCAGCTGTAACATTCCTCCTTCTGCCGCAGGTGGACAGCGGGGGACCTCTGGTCTGCAGCTACTGGGACACCATGAAGTGGTTCCAGGTCGGCATCATCAGTGGAGGAAATCCAAACCACAGGATTTTAACATCTGTTTACAGCTACCAGGGCTGGATCGAGAAGGAAACAGCCATAAGGGGAAAACCTTTCTTCACTGAGGGTGTGGACAGTGGATCACATCTCAGGGTTGCTCGTTCCAGGGCTGGGACACGGATGGTGCTTCTGGAGTATTCTCTCCTTTTATTCATCTCTTTAATAGCAATTAAAGTACCATGAGAGAAGATTTTTGAAAATAAAAGTCAGAATTGCCACCTTTTGTTTCTTTCTGAGGCCAGCCTGCTCCATGTCACTGATGTGGACACAGGCACCAACAGGAGATGTCACAATGAGACAGGGAGTGAGGCAGAGGCTGGAGAAATGAAATGAAGGAGGCAGGACTTGGGCAAGAGGGACCATAATCCTCTGGAAAACACGGATTTTCCACACTGCTGGGTCAAATAGGGCTTGGTTGTTTGCTAAGCTCAGATGCAAAGCGAAGATGTGGCATCTGAAGGTGCTGATCCCCTTGGAAAGCTGAAAACCAGAAGAAGATGTTCGTTTGCTCGTTATCATTAGCTGTTGAAGGATAGCTCTGGGTTAGTGTATCTTACAGCTAATTATTAGCTGGACTAATTTGTTTTAGTCTAATTTTAACTAATTTTATTTTTACTAAGAGCACCCTCAGAGAGCTCAGCCCTTGCTCAGGTGCTGTCAAACTTCTGGGACAGAACCACTGAGGCCCTGGCACAGGTTTCCCAGAGAATCTGTGGCTGCCCCTGGATCCCTGGAAGTGTCCAAGGCCAGGCTGGACGGGGCTTGGAGCAACCTGGGATAGTGGAAGGTGTCCCTGCCCATGGCAGGGGGTTGGACTGGGTTATTTTTAAGGTCCCTTCCAACCCAAATCATTTTAGGATTCTGTGAAATGTTTTGGAGCTATCCAGAAAATGCTGCTTATGGAAACCCCTCAGTCTAATAATTAACCAAAATGAATCCTGTGCAAGTCAATGGTAAAGCAAAAAGAAAGAGATTTTCCCCCCTCTGTTAGAGGTGTTTTTTCCTGCATTGCTGAGAGCTCCACATCCCTGCCCGAGCTGGGACTGAGCTGATCCTTCATCCCAATACACGGTCCTTTATTGCTCTCCAGCATTCCAAATGTGTTCTGGTTTTCACAAGGAAGTTTTAGCTTTTCTTGGAGGTGATGGGGAAGGAGAGAGGCAGCGAAGTCCCCTTCATGTCCCACCTTTGCATAAAAGCACCTGCAATTTGCAGCAGTGGTAAAACCCAGTGAATGAGCAATGGGACAGAACCTCACAAATTGGTTTTAATTACCTTGATATTTTCTGGCTAGCTGGCAGAGAAGCCTTGTAAATGAGAATTAATTCATCTACCTTAAGCTAATGCAAACCCATCTTGGCATAAAAGTCAGCCTTTATTTTCTGTGTTATCTGAGCAGAAAATAATGCTTAATTATTATTAGTTCTGAGTAATGCTTATGAAAATTGCTCCACATTAATTTCACATGGCTGACTGGCTAATGGATGCATAAGGGTCTTGTAACCCTTTGCAAAAAGACTAATAAGAGCTAAAAACAAGGGGAATATATTACTTTAACAGCTATTAGTAGCAGACAGTGTCTGCTGGCATTAATACCTATATTTATTTTCCTTTCTATTAATAATATATCAACAGATTCTGGAAGCCGTGGACGTCAGGAAATATTTCCTAATGTTGCAATCTCTTCAGCTGCAGGATTGTTTCCCCCAGAGGAAATGAGAGAAGTCCTCCTGCTTAAATTATTTTAATGTAGGGGTTGTATAAAGCACTTTTGTCTCCAGCACATGGCAGGGAAAAAGCCTGGGCTTACAGGGGCCTGCAAAATGACCCAGTAGGTCTTTTCCATCAGAAGCATTTGCAAATTGATCATGGTCTGTGCTAAATGAAGGCAGGGCGCTGCTGCTCGGGGTTTTGATTCATCCTGCTCTTTATTTATTCAATGGATTTGGGGAGAAGCTCGTGCTTGGTGCCTCAGTTCCCCTGCTTGTAAGTTGGGAGCGTGAAAGGGGCTCACCTTGCTGTGTGGAAGCATCACTTCTGCAAGTTTGGACCAGCAAAGAAGTAAACAGGAAAAACCTTTTCCTCCTTATTTAAAACATCATGAAACTCAGCAAAGTGAATTCCTCTCACCTAGTACTTCCACTGTTCAATGATTAGGGTGAGAAAGGACGACGTTTGTTTAACATTTCTAGGCTGCAATTAGGTCTGATGAAAACATCTTGGTGCTGTGTTTTTTTCTGAGGGTATTTGTGTTTCCGCGGAGCAATTTTGATTGTGGATTTGATGAGAATATGTTGGAGTCACTCAAAATCAAAAGGCTGCAGTTCAGTGGGACACATCAATTTTTTAAGCTTGATAACATTGGTGTAAATGTTTATTATCTTGTTGTATTCTGTATTTATTGAATCCCAAAGTGGTTTGGGTTGGAAGGGATCTTAAAGATCACCTAATTCCAACCCCTGCCATGGGCAGAGACACCTTCCACCATCCCAGGAAACTCCAAGCCCCGTCCAACCTGGCCTTGGACACTTCCAGAGATCCAGGGGCAGCCACAGCTTCTCTTGTGGGTTTAGAACATCAAAGTGAAACATTTCCAGACTGAAGGACCTCAACGTTTATGCTTCAGTCTGTAGTTGGCAAAAGTTCATTTTTTGTCTTAATTTACAGCTCATTTCTTATTACCCCTCCCTTCTTTCCAGAGACAGATTTTGTTTACAGCATTGCACCTTTAGCAGCAAGTAAACAGGATACGGGAATGATCAGAGACCTGGGAAAACATCTGCAAGAGGATTCAGGGAGAAAAAAAATAGGAGGATATGAGTACTCAAGCAGAGAAAAGAAGTGGTCAGGAGCTGCTTGCACATTTTGCTGAGGAGATAAGAAGAAAAGCTCCCGTGAGCACTGAAGGCAGCAATTTAAAAGCCAATACATCAAAGTAATTTTGGCTTAGTTCTGCAGAGATTAAGGGCTTTGTATATCCACGTGTTTCCCTGTCTGCCCAATCCCAGCTGGAGCAGGGAGCTGGAAGAGTTGAAGATGATGATGTTCGTGCAAATTTGGCAGCAAGAGCTGGTTGAGGTGGGAGCTGGGGAGGGCTCCAAGCACGGTTGTGTGGCTCCACCTCGGAGAAGGAAGGTGGGAAGAGCAGCAATCCATGGTCACAAGTAGCTGCTGCCGGAGAAATCCAACCTTTACTCTTTCTCCTGGTGGAAGGTGCCCCTGCCCATGGGATGAGCTTTAAGGTCCCTTCTAACCCCAAATATTCCGTGATTCTGTGATTCAAGGGGATGATCCCAGACCTGTCACCCAGCTCCTTCTCAGTACATGTCACCTGGGGGATCTGAAGACAAAGGCCACGTTGGATGGGGCTTGGAGCCACCTGGGCTAGTAGAAGGTGTTCCTGCCCCTGGCAGGGGGTGAGATGGGGTAAGCTTTAAGGTCCTTTCCAACCCAATCCACTCTGTGAGCCCATGATTCTTATTCCTCTTTGCTTGCACACACAGCTTGGCTTCACTTATTAAACTGCCTTTCTTGCCCTGTAGGATTTTTGCCTTTACACTTCCATTTTCGTGGTGTTGTAAATCCCAAACTCACTCACCTCCAAGGACTTACTTAAAACCCACCTCTGCAGGTTGGTCCTTACATAAACTTGAGGCGACTCTGTTTTATTTTCCTTGCAAACAGCACACAGAGGTTGTGATTTCGTGTCTCCCATAACCTAAATGGCACCAAGACCTCTTTTCCAACCCCGAAACCACCTGGCCCTGTCCTGCCTGACCCATATGGTCACAGCCTCTGCATCAGGGTGGCTGATCCAAACTGGCTGATCCAAACTGCTTCCTGGCAAAGGGTCCTGGCCTGTGTTTGGGCTGGTGTTTGGGTTGGTTTCAGCCATCTCTGCTCCGTGTAGGTGGGAAAATCCTGTACCCACTCAGCCCTGTTTGATTTCCCAGCACAGAGCTCCCTCCTCCAAACCCCGCTTCTCTTCTGCCAACAATTCCTGCTCTACAGCCATCCCAAACATCCTCCTACAGCCTGGCAGGCTCGCCGGAGTCACGAAGCCATTATTGAAATCCTCCAATGGCTTTAAAAGATGCATTTTGGTGTTCTGTTTCCCCCACTGTGTTTCGGGGCACTCTGAGTCACTGCTGAAAAGGGTTTGGGCCAACCTGCTGCCAGTCGATTTGGGAAGGGGCTGCATCCCAAACTTCTCAATGCCACCCACGCCCCTGCTTGGCTGCCAGGATTTCAAAGCCATCCACTGCACAATTACAGGCTAACAATACCAAAAAGGGAAGGGAATGGTGCCATCCCACTGTGATCTCATGGAGAAAGGCAGAGCTGTTCCGTAATAAAGGTAAATGGGTTTCTGCTTCACTGCATAATGAGCCTCTGATGATTTCAGCAGGAGAAATCCCAATTAGAAATGGGTGGAAGAGGGGCATCCCATCTTGGGAGCATGTTGGAGAGGCTGAGGATTTTTCCTGTTGCACTTTGTGGTTAGACTGAAGCTTTTACATTTTGAGAAAAGCATCCTGAAATATCCAGGCAAGATCCAAGCAGAACCCCAGCCCTGCTACCTCTTCCTGTCACCTGCTATAGTCTGGTGAGAGGAACATCCCCTTCCATCCCAGGTATGATCCAGGGCATGAGTCCATGGGCTGCTGGTGGGAGTCACTGTGGGAGCTGCTCCGCATCTTATAAATGACTGTTTGCAAGGATAAAAGAGTGAGAGACAGAATCAAAGAATCACAGAATAATTTAGACTGGAAAAGACCTCCAAGACCATTGAGTCCATCCTGTGACTNGGTCCTTCTGGCAGTGAGGGGGTGTAGATATTTCTAATACAATTTTTGAAGAATTCTGACAAATCCCAAAGTAAACGCAGGAGTGAAGGGGAAGCAAAGGCACCTCCTGGTCCAACCTGATCCAGAGCCCAGACAGGGTTGCAGGAATCCCAGATGTGCCACTTGTAGGTGCATTCTGTCAACAGACAGTGGTGCCAACAATGGTAGCAACCTCACAAAGCCAAGTGGCCCAATTTGGCCATCTCCAGGCTTTTAAAAGCTCTCCCTTCCCCATATGGGTGCCCTCAATTCGACTGACTCTTGGAAAATCCTGGATCAGATTTGGAGTCCTACAATGTTAAACCTGAGGGTTTCATCAACTGAGTCTGACTCCAGGCTAGGAGCGCTCCCATGGCTCAGCTACCAGGAAAAGACTGTTTTATCCTTATCATCTCTTACAATTTTCCCCTGGGCATTTCCCATTTTCAAAGTCTGGAGACATAAAACTGGGCCAAACAGCCCCACTGTGGATCTGACTCTGGGAACTCCTTCCTTCAGTTGCCACTTCGGTGGAGAAATGAAATGTAATGAAAATGAGAGAATTTTTTTCAAGCGCTTTCCAAATTTTGGATCTTTATCAGCCAGGTAAGGTGGCAAAGTCTGGGCAACATGAGATGGAATTGGGGAAACTGGGACCAGTCATAAACTGAGCATGGTGGATTTTCATAGAATCGTGGAATACCAGAACTACCTGGGTTGGAAGGGACCTTGAAGATCATCCCATTCCCCCCCCCTGCCATGCCCAGGGACCCCTTCCACTATCCCAGGCTGCTCCAAGCCCTGTCCAGCCTGGTCTTGGACACTTCCAGGGATCCAGGGGCAGCCCCAGCTTCTCTGGGCACCCTGTGCCAGGGGCTCACCACCCTCACAGCCAAGAATTCCTTCCCAATATCCCATCTAACCCTGCCCTCTGGCAGTGGGAAGCCATTCCCTGTGTCCTGGCTCTCCAGGCCATCGTCAAAAAAAAGAAACTCATAATATAATTTTGCCATCTTTTAGCACAGAAATGAAATATTAAATATTAAAATATTATTCTGTTATTGGCTTATTAAGGTTTTAAATCCTTCAGCACAATGCCCAAGCAGTGACGAGTGAGGCACACTTAAAATATCAAATCACTTTTTTGCTTTTTTAAGCACAAGTTGAATTCTTTTATAGGCTGAGCTTAGCTGTGGGTGTTAGGCATAAAAATACGTGATGCTAATGATGCTATCTCACACAAATTGAAGTTTAATAGAGGAAAAAAAGAAAAGATCTCTTGCTTTTCTCCCTCCTCTTTTGTGGATTTGTCTAGAAACTTTCCTCCCCATCAGGAAATGGAAAACAAACTGTGCTTTCTTATGTGCCTTATCCAGCACATTTTTAACACAAACAATGCTGAGATGTTGCAGCAAAACAGAAATTAAATGGAGTTTCTTGCTGCAAATTCACAGAAAAAAGGAGAGTTTCTCGATTTCTTGCCTTTTGAAATTTACTTTTGGAAAGGATGTATATTCATATTTATATACTAACATATTTACATGTCTAGATTCAAGAGAGGTGGAATTACAGTTTTCCTTTTTCAGTCCTGATTGCAATTGAAAAACACAACCCCTAGATGGCAGAAAGTCCCTCTTTTGGGGTGTTTTGGTTTGTTTTAATCCCTGCACAGGATGCAACGATCCCAAGTTTCAGTATAACAGACGGATTTATGACACTGAGTTTTATCCAAGATCTCATAACGAGATGAGGCATCAGTGAGTTTTAAACGCCACCAAAATTGCTTTGTGCTGATCAAACTGCAAATCTTATGTCAAAATGCAACTCTCTTTCCTATTATCAGACAGATCCCAGGGCTTTTTGGTGTCCAGTCCTTTAGTGTAAATCCGAATGAGCTCAGGGCCTAAATATTGGGTTATCTGGATTATTTGGGTAATTGGTGCCCACAAGTTTGGGAGGTGATGAGGGCACCACAAAACTGCACAGTCCAGTTGATACAATTATCAGGTTGGGGGGTAAAAATTGGTTCCTGAAACTTCAGTACCCAGGCTGAGGAGGTCTCATGTTTTTTTTTTCCTATCCATGGACCGAGACAAGTGATTAATTCCTCCTACTTGGGGCATCCACTTCACCCAAGGACCACTGTTGCTGTGCACCCTTGTAGCCCCATGCCTTCCTTCACTGAAATTTATGGATTCCCGTCCCCACCTGGGGCTGCACAGGCTGGGAAGTGATGGGATGGTTGGCAAACAAGGTGTTCATATGTTACTGAAAAAAGGGTTGGGCCACCCAAACAGGGTTTTTATTAATCTGCGTGCCCATGGTGTCACAACCAAAATGCACCTCACCCATCCTCTCTTCTGGCTCTGGGTAACAAACAGGACTTTTCTTTGCTCATTTCTACCTCTTTGTGCTTCTAATTCTCTTTTCCTACCTCTGTTCTCAGCCAAGGGTTTCCTGACCTCGGCCCAAAGTGTGCTCTTCTGATGTAAATTTTCAGCATTTATGGCCATCCCATACCCTCCAGCAGCACGCCCTACACCCTAAGAGCTAAGCATTAAATCCACCTGCCTCCAGCCATGGGGAAATCTGAAGGATGTGAGGCAAAAGATGTAGTGTGCTGGTAAAATGGAGGAAGCCAAGGATGAAAACTGTGACTATACCCCAGCACTGACCAAAGAACCTGGGATAATCCTTGGTATTAATTAGTGGGAATTCCATGTTCAAGCAAGGATTGGAGAGGGGAATAAATAGTGGGGGAAAGTCATAAGGCAGGATATAAAGCAAGAACATGATGATTGAATGACTTCAGTGAAGAGTGCATCCAGTCTCTACTGATGGTAAGTGTGGTCAGGGTACCTTTGTAAAGGCTGGGTTGTTACACCTTGAAATAACAATAAATCCCCGGCTTTGATGGCCAGGAAGGACCTAAAATCATGTATCTGAGCTCCTCTGTAGGCCCAGTTCTTGGGTTTCATGCCCATCTCTCTCCTTCTCCATAAGCCATCCTGGGGAAACAGGATCGGGCTCACTTCAGCACAATGCCAGCTACAGCACAGGGGCAGGAATTCCCTGGGATCTGTTCTGGGAAGGTGCATTTCCCCAGGTGGGTGCCCGGGATGCCACAATTCATCTCACCTCCCTTTAGGTACTTACAGCTTTTTTATCTGCTCAGGTCTTTAGGCTCTTGCCTATGGATCTCTGACAAATATTCCCAGCCAGTGATTCACCTCCCCATAAATCAGAGACCTCCCTGTGGTCCGATGAGTCACTTCATTGACTGTCTGGTTGGGTTTCTGTGGGATAAACACCCACCTGGGATGTGGATGTCTGTGCCATGGGTGTGTGATTCAGCTGCCCACAACGCATGTGGGCACTCGGTGACATTTGAGCTGCCCTGCAGTACCTGAGACACCTGTATCCCCTGAAAAATCAGGTTTCCAGTGCTGAATTCTCAGAAGATTGGTTGAATGAGCTACTTAAGATGCTTTCCTTGTTGCTCTGATGTCACTCAGCCAGGATAGCTCCATCATCATCTGCAAGTTGCTGGGAGAGAGGGGAGGAAGACGGGATGAGGTTTCAACTTGTGCCCTGGCATTGTGCTAATAAAATCCAAAAGTCATTAAGAAATTAAAATATGATCCTGAAGGAATCAAAGTGCCTTGAGCTGAAGGGAAAGAGGAGTGAGGTGAAGGGATGGAGGGAATCACCCATGAATACAGCAAATCCCAGTGCAGGAGCTGACTCCCATGTGAAGCCAAGGGTACCCTGAGGGACAGAGAGGAATAGCCCTGGAGGGGCCAGAATTTGGGAAGCATTGCCCACTTTCCCTTCATCCTAGGGATGTAAAAATCTTTATAAATTGTGACAAGGAGGGAAAACTGTCATTTCAAAACTAACATAATCCTCTGCCCTTCTCTCTGAAGGTGGTTGTGATGCTCAAACCAAAAGGACCATTCCATGCCCTCAGCAATCCTGTCAATCCTCAAACCTGGATCTTCATAGCTCTGCAAAGTAAAATACACCAAGAACTGCTGAGTTCTTGGCTGGAGAGTTATCGAGCAGCAGTGGGGATCACCAGGGGCCAATTAAAAGGTAAAAGAAACCATATCAGGGCTTGCACCAAAATATCTCCATGCAGCTGGCACCAAGAGCAGGTACTTTGCTGAAAAGTGGGGTCCTTCAGGGAGGGCTTCAGTTCAGCTCCCGAAAACTGCAGAGATGTAAGGAACCTTTGCCTGGATGTTGTTATTTCCTGGGAATGATGTCCCTGTACGTGAGAGCTGTGGTCACACTGCTGCATCTGTCCAGGGGCAAAGTGGGATCCATCCAATGGTGGTGGCAAAAGGTTTGTTGTGTCCCATCGCCCCCCTGGGAAGGGACACTCTGGGCCCCGTGGGGACAGGTCTCACCCCATAGGAAATAATTTTGGGAAGGAATGAGGTCAGGAGCAGCAGGATGAGACTCTGCATCTCATCCATGGCTCCGTGGTTTGGCACTTTCATCCCAACAGGCTCCTGCCTGGGGATTTGGAGAATACTGCGGAGATGGGGAAAGGAAGGAATAGAGTTTCACCTTTTATTTTTTTATCATGGCAACAATGCGTGGTGGGGGAAAAAAAATAAAAAAGAAGGAGAAGAAGAAGTTGTAAATGGCAGAATTAACAATAATACAATCCCCCCATCCCCATCCCTCCCCCCTCTCCCTGTGCCGTCCATTCAGGAGACCGACAATAAACAAGGTCATTTGATTCATTCAGCTCGGGGTGTAAACAAAGCCTTACAATAAAACCCCCCCAACCAGGGCCCCCCTTTTTCTCCAAGAATAGANCCCTGGACCAGCCCTGCTGCCACTTCCGCAGTCCCCATCCCGGCTCCGTGAGGCCCCGCTTCCTACTTGGTGTGGGAACTTCGGCTTCTCCGGGCAACATCTGCACGGACGGCCCCACTTTCTCATGCCGGCAGCAGCCTGGCCTCACCCCGGGATCCTGATCCAGGGAGAGAGAGAGAAAAGAGGGAAAAAAAAAATTAATAACAAACCAAACCCGACCCAACACTAAAGGGATGCGCATCCCCTCCTAGGCCCGTAGGGAGCAGATCCCAACAGCTGGTGGTCAGCTTCCTTTGTCACAGGCTTTGCTGGGATCTGTGTGGCCAATGGAAAAATAAGCCCATGTGTGTGTGTGTGTGTGCATGAGCAATGGAAAGAGGATGGATTGTGCAAGGAGTCCTGTGGTGGGATAAAGCCTGGCATAGGGTCCAGGGGGTGCATGAGCCTCTACCGGCAGCAGGGAGGGTGATCGGAGAATCCTGGAATGGTTTGGGTGAGAAGGGACATTTAAAGGTCATCCAGTCCAGCCCCTGCCGTGGGCAGGGATGCCACCCACCAGATCTGGTTGCTCAAAGCCCCATCCAACCTGGTCTTGAATGTTTCCAGGATGGGACATCCACCACCTCTCCAGGCTTGGGAAGTTCTGAGAGCATCTCCACCTCATACCTTGCTTGAAGTAAATCCTATGGAGCATTCAGTGGATGCCAAGCCAATGACCCACACATCTGGGGATTTATCCCACCTGGAATGTCCACCCTGCCACCTGCACAAGCTGGGATGACACTTATGGGTCCTGCCTGAGGGTTGCTGCCCAAGTAGGGAATATCTTGTATCCCAGGTATTCCTCAGAAGCTTCCCTACTCTTTGGGATCCCTTCCAGGGCCTTGCAATGACTCTGGGGTCTGGTGGGATGCAGGAAGGAAGATCTCAGCATGCACAAAGGGGACCAGGCTGGATGGGGCTTGGAGCAACCTGGGATAGTGGAAGGTGTCCCTGCCCATGGCAGGGGTTGGGATGAGCTTTAAGGTCTCTTCCAACCCAAACCATTCCCTGATTCCGTGTTCTCATGCTTTGGTCTAGACAGATGGACATGACTAATAACTCTCCTAACAGTTTTCTCCCTGTGTTCCAGCAAACATGGATTCACTGCTGGATTTAAACACTGGGAAATCTGGCTCAGCTTTTGCTTCTTGAGTTCGCCATAAACTTTCTCTATGTGACCTCAAACAGCCCAAATCCTCAGAATCGACTCTGAAAGCACTGAAATAACACTGGGGCAAAACACCTTCCTGTGCCTCGGTTTCCTCCTTGTTTTTTCTCAGTGTTCAATTATTTAAATTGCAAATTTGAAGCATCAGGGTTTGTCTTACAATTTTTCCACATCACTTAATACAAGAGAGAACTGCTCATCTTTGATAACTGATCTGATACCATGGCGCTTCTACAATGGTGTCGAGCACCGCAATAATAATAAAAATAATAAAAAGGGATGAGTTATTCCTTCTCAGGGGAGAAGGTTTGTTTTCAGAGATGCTCGAGTGATGGGTAATAACAAATAATTCTAATACAAAGCCTGATTCTTTGCAATTTAGTATGTGCCACACCACAAATCTGGCTGTATTTGTACTTTTTGCTTTGTCTGCTGGATCCCTTCCACAATTACTTGCCAGGATAAAAAGTTTATTTTCCTGTATTACTGAGGAGAGAATTCTTCAAAATAAAAAACTGTGAGAGACTGAGCTGCAAGAAGGAGGAAAATCGTGGCCAAACCATCATTTGGTACAGCAAGAAAACCCAACAAATGGTAATGAATTTTTCTACTTCAATTTTCACCTGCAGAACATAAATGTGTCTACCAGGCAAGGAAAATGCCTCTGTTCCTCCCTCTCCCACACACCTTCTCACAGACACTGTGAAAATTTCTCATTTCATCTGGCAAAATGTTGGCAGGTTCATCGCAATGTTTCCTGCAGGTGCCATCCAGAGGAACATCCAGCTGGGATCACCAGGCGTCCTGCAGCAGCTCTGTCCCCTCTTTCCAGGAGAAGATCCATGACTGGGTGTTCACTGCTTTTCTGGTGAAAAGGAGGGCGGGGAAGTGGTGTAATCACCATTCCTGGAAGTGTTTAAAAGCTGTGTGGATGTGGCACCTGGAGACATGGGTCAGTGGTGGCCTTGGCACTGCTGGAAGAATGGTTGGACTCGATGATCTTGGAGGGCTTTTCTAACCTTAGTGATTCCAGGATTCTGAGTTTGTGCTACACAACATTTAAGCATATTTAAGCTTCAGAAATCACCAATTTTTGAAGTCCAACATGGCAAAATTTCGCCTGGTCAACCATCAAGAGACTCTTTGTTTGGCAGGAGTCTCCTTTGCCAAGCACATGCAGAAAAGCCATGGGACAGTCCTGGGGTGTATCACTGGGATTTTCCTGGTCAAAAAAAAAACAAACAACCTCTGAGCTGGGAAATGATGAAAAGGACAAAACATGGAATCCTCTAGGTTGGAAAAGGCCTTTAAGAGCATCAAGTCCAACCATTTCCCAGCAGAGCCATGGGCACCACTAACCCATGTCCCCAAGTGCCACATGCACGTGGTTTTAAATCCCTCCATGGATGGTGATTCCAACACTCCCCTGGATTATTCCTAATTTCCAATCTAAACCTCCCCTGGTGCAACTTGAGCTGTTTCTTCTTGTCCTGTCCCTTGTTCCTTGGGACAAGACACCGACCCCCACTTGGCTCTGCCCTTCTGTCAGGGAGTTGTGGAGAACCTGCCATATTTTTTCTCCAGTGGACTTCTCTGAACTGGATTAGGATCATTGTAGGTCTGATTTTGGGATTTTCAGCCCAAACTTTCCCTGGGCTTGGCACCTGCCGTGGGGGAAAGATGTGGCTCCTCAGCAGGGCAATGAAAAGGG
>VZRS01011273.1:65276-82239 GCA_013398055.1 Ifrita kowaldi
CGAAAGTGGTGTCAAACACCCAGCTCCCACTTTGACCCCTGCCTGAGGGGAAGTGAATCAATGTTGGGAAAATACGGAAAGCAGGATGAGATTATCTACTGTATAAAAGAAGCTGGAAGAGATGGCTTGGGATATTTGTGTATTGAGGCTCTTTCCGCGTCCTATTCCTTTATGGGGGGGTGCTATTGTACCTATTGTGGCAGATTGTTATCAGCCCTGTTTATCACGTTGGGTGCAGGGAATGTCAGATTGCTGAATGTCAGGTTGTTGACTGTTTTCATAACAGGAAGCTGCCTGCTGTCTTGCTGTGTTAAGGAACTCCCCCATGCACAATATTTTCCAAAAAAAAAAAAAGAAATAATAAAAAAAAATCTAAACACTCTGCTGTGGTTGGGCAACTGCATGGATTCAAGTTTCCATTGTTCCTTGTAAGGCAAAATCCTGTGTAGATAAATCCACTCGATACACGCTTGCATGTTATTTCTTTTGTGTACAGATACAGGAAATACGGCCGTTGTTTTGTCAAGATGAAATATTTCCCAACGCCAGAAGTAAATCTCTGCACTTTCATCAGTGCTTGGGAGCCTGGAGCGCTGCCACGTCTGGGTGCAGGTGGGATGTGGGAGAGAGAGGGACGGGAGTGGGTTTGTCACTGCCACAGAGCATCGTGGGACACGGCTTGGAAGTGCCTTCATCCCTGGGAGGTGAAGGAGGCGTCCAGCTCTCCCTGGGACTTCGGGGCTCATTCAGATTCCTTACTAGAAAATTCTGTCTGCCTCTTCTCACTGGGGAAAAAAAAAGTGATCCAAAAATCTCATCTTCCCTGAAAACCAAATCCACAAGGGAGCTGTAAGTCACCTGTGTGAGCTGGATGGGGGTGTGAAACAGAGGACACCCTTTGCAGGGGGCACTGAGCTGGGCAGGGTGGGCACAAGGTATTGAAATTTGAGTGAGAAGAGATCTTAAGCATGTTAGAGTCCTGAACAGAATTTGGGTGAGGAGAGGTCCTAAGCAGCTGAGAATCCTGAATAGAATCCTACTCTTTTGTGGTACCTTGACTGTTTGTTGGAGCAAGTCACTAATAAAGCCCCTACTCGAGTGCTCCCTGAGGGACAGTGGCTCTGAATGGCCCAAAGGGTGGGCAAACGTTGTGTGTGGAGCAAAGGACCCCTGATCACAGCCTGGCTCATCCCAAAGTCCATTACACCCGTTACACCTTGGTGCAATTAACTGGTGTTGGTCTGAAGCACCCTTAGGATGAGGAATTTGAACCTGAGCCTTGCCTAATCCTCCTGACTGCTTTTATCAACAGACAGGCGAGGATGAAGTTTTTCTACAGAATAAGAGTAGTTCAGAGTGGGCACGTAAACTTTGGACATGGGGTCTTCATTTCCCAAGGGATTTTCTCAGACCCCCAGGTGTTTAAACAGGGTCAGTGTGCCTTCAAAAATCAGTCAGAGCACAGCCAGGATGCTTTTTCTGACTCCAGGACTCCAGAAATCAGTCCACAAGGTGCATGTGTTCCCAAGAAAACCCCACAGGGCAGTTTCTCACAGTCTTGTGCTCTCTCAGGTTGCTCCCTCAGCTATAGGACCACAGCACAGGTGGAGAGAAAGAGATATCAAATTAACAAAGGGGTTTCTTTAAAGCTTCAATTAAAGAATCTTGGTACCAATAGAAAATGCAGGGTGTTTTCTGTGTCTGCATAGGTCCTTCATGGTCAGCAAACTCATATTTCAGCCTGGATAACATCCCTGTGGCACAGCCACAATCATTAAATCAGGTAATTCTAAGCCTTTGCCCAAAGCAAAATACACCTTTTAAAGAGCATCTTCACCCTCTCCAGTGATCAGGTAACCTCAGGAGGCTGCCAGCCCAGTGTGGAGATGTTGTCAGAAAAGGTGGGCAAGTCATTGAAAATGGAAAGTTTTTGGAAGAAGATTCAGCCTGAAAGGTCGGGTCTGTGTCTTCAGCTTTAGCTGTGCTCTCCAGGGATGGGGAAACTCATGATCCTGGGAGACAAAGCTGAGGCAGACTTTTCTGAATTTCAGAAACTCTGTGAGCTGTTGGGGTGATGGTTGTGGGGACCTCAATAACGGAATCCCAGAATGGTTTGGGTTGGAAGGGACCTTCAGGCCCATCCCATTCCACACCCCTGCCACAGGCAGGGACACCTTCCACTAGCCCACGTTGCTCCAAGCACCATTCGACCTTGGACATTTCCAGGGATGGGGCATCCACAGCTTTCCTGGGCAAAGAGAAATTTTGGGTGAGCTACTGAGGAATTCAGAGCCAATGGCTGCATTTTTACTACTGGGATGCAGCACTGGAAGTCAACTGGCTGTGCTGTTAAACTGGTGGAGGAGCAGAACGCAGAAGGGAAAAAATATCATTTAAAAGAAGGTTTAAGAAGAAGATTGAAAAAGTTACAACGATCAGAATGCAAGCAAAAATTATTTTGTTTTGGGGGTAGGGCATGGCCAAGAGGGCCCTTCCATTCCATATTTTTGCTATTATTTTATTCTCATGTGAAAACAGAGCTGTCCATAGCAAGGGATTGGAATGGGAGGATTTTTAAGGTCCTTTTCAACCCAAACCATTCTGTCATTCTGTTATTCTATGATTCCATGATTCTATGATTCTGTGATTCTATGGCTCTACTATTCTACAATTGCATTATTCTGTGGTTCCATGATTCTATGATATCATGGTTTTGTGATCCTATGATTCCACGGTTCTATGATTCTATGATTCCATGGTTCTACGATTCTGTGATTTCATAATTCCATGATTCTATGAATCTGTGATTCTATGGTTCTACTATTCTAAGATTCCATGATTCTGTGGTTCCGTGATTCCATGATATCATGGTTCTACTATTCTAAGATTCCATGATTCTTTGGTTCCACGATTCTGTGATACCATGGCTCTATGATTCCATGATTCCATGATATCATGGTTCTGTAAGTCTGTGATGTCCTGGCTCTATGATTCCACGATTCCATGGTTCTATGATTCTATGATTCCATGATAACATGGTTCTATGAGTCTGTGATGTCCTGGCTCTATGATTCCATGATTCCATGGTTCTCGCTTTCTATGATTCCTCGGGTCTATGACTCCATGATCCCATGGTACTGTGATTCTATGATCCCATGTTTCTATGACTCTACGATTCCGTGATTCTGCGACATCGGGTCTGGCCTGGAATTTCATCTTTGAAGAGAAACGCGATGAACTGGCATTTATCAGCAGCAGAGGGCGTCCAACGCACGCGTGTCCCTAAATCCCAGCCTGGAGCTCCAACAGCAAATCCGACGGCGGCCAAAACTCTTCCTCGGAGCGCGGCCGATGCTTCCCCGCCAATTGTGCCGCTGCCCCAGGTTTCCTTCCCCGCTCCGTGCTCGGTGCCATAGAGGAGGTGCAGACCCGATTGTTCGCCCCGTGGCCCCTGCAGACAGGATACGAGCCCAGTGCCAGGTGTGGAATTATCTTCCTGCGTGGTGCTATAGCATGGGAATTGTTGATAACGCTAACAATGCGGCAAAGGAAAAGTGGGAGAGGAGCAGGACAATTAAGCAGCTTTTGAAAGCCCTGGGGACATGGAAAAAACCCTCCCCCTATTCATGTGTCTCCAAATCCAAGTTCTTAAGGATGGAAACGCTGGTGTTGTTACTGGGTGAATCCCTCCCACAGCCTGAAACTCTTCAGTGGGACTTGTCCTGGGGTAACAGACACCTCCCTGGTTTAGTGGAGATAACTTTGATTTATTCCAGGAGCCTGTCGGGATGGATCAATTTCCCAGGGAATAGCTCCCTATCCCTGCTATGTTTTGCTGGTGCCGGAGGCTGAATCAGGGTTGGGGTCCCCGTCTGCTCTCAGTGAAAAGCAGGTGGAGAACAGTGACTGCAACAAAGGGGTGGGGACTGTGGTGAAGGAGGAGTTTTGTGGGAAAACAGGGTCAGGCCCTGGATCCAGATTCCCTTTGGGATGTTGAGAAAATCACTAACCCTTGTCACTCCTGAACGACTGTAGAAATAATCAGATTTTTAGGGTTGAAACCACATACAGTGATACACCACCATATAGCAGCACAGAGTGTGTCCCCATCCTGCACGGCAGCATCCTGTGGGTCTTTCAAGGGAGGATGAAGGGCTGATTTTCAGAATAAGGGGCTGATGCCCTTTCTCCTGAACTCCTGAGCTCTCCAGGACTCAAGGTGACACTTTAGCTGAGTTTCCATGTCCACAGAGCTCTTGCCAAGCCGGTGCCACCAACCCTTGTCACAACACCAAGCCCTTGCACCAGCCAAAAGGCCACGCTGTCCTAGCCAGCTGAGACCCCTCGAGCTCACTGCCACGATGACACCTCCCTGTTGTCCAGCTCACAAATCCCAGCACCTCTGATTAGGAACTGTTTTGTCAGCATTTGGCATGGTCCCAGCAAAAGTGACACCAATTATTCGTGTCAGCTCCCCTCTGAAAGCAGGAGATGTATGAAATCTCACCCTGGGACAATCCATCATGGCTTGCAGTGGGATTTGGGAGCTGTCATCCTGAGGGGTATTGACTGAGCATGGCTTCTTCCAGGCCACAGAGGTTATGGGGAGCTTTATATCATCCCCAGCAAGACTGAAGCTGAAAAATGAGCCACAGAGTCTCTCAGCTTGGGTAAATGGTTCAACCTAAAGTTAATTCAGGCTGCTACTCGTTTATGTGATAAATTATAACTGAAATGTATTTAAATGACAAATGTTTGCTTTAAATTAAGCTGGGACCAGGTTTCAGTTCTGTTTTAACATCAGCTTAGGTTAAAGTCTTACCACCAGGGTATATGGAGGCATCTTGCTTTGCTCAAGGACTACCAACAAAAGCACTCAGCGAGGCATTGAGGAGGGAAAGAATCAGGCCAGGGGTAGGTTAAAAGTGCATTTTCCCACTATTCAGAACATTTATTCTGATTGTTTTATTATTGTCCTTCTCCAAACCACCAGGAATAGAGTCTCTGCTCATGGAGGAGAACAGGAACATAATAAAACAGCCTCCGAGGTCTCTGTTTCCTCAGTGCCACGGCTACATTCAACCTGCAAATTTGGAGTCTTCTCCTGCCCAAAGAGCAAGTTCAGCCTGGTGCAGTGGTTATGGGACTTCTCAGTGTGTGCAGAGAACCAAGGGAGCCAGAAAATCTGTTTTTCTCAATCATGCAGCTTCAAAAAACCACCCCAGATCTCAGCGCCAGTCAGAGCTGGAGTGATCCAGACACTCTCCATCCCGAAGCTTTGGGAGGAGCACTTCACACCCACCTCCTCTGCACTGACCTTCACCAAGAGCAGCTCTGCCTTGGGTGTGCCTGCTCTGAGCTGCTCTTCTCTGACAGTTCGCTCACCCCATTTCTTGCCACCCATCACCATTCCTCTCTTCCCTTGTCATTTTGGGCTGAGTCACACCCAGGTTATGCCATGCCCAGTACAATTCCTTTGGGTCCTCAGAGAGGATGCCCGTGGTCTGCAGTGTGAGCACAGTCTTGACATTTGGGGACAGGAGACAGGGGCCAGGAGGGATTTAGGCTTCTGAAAGGCCATTGTCACCCATCTGGGGACCAGCTCGTGGCTGTAGGGGAAGGGAAGGGAAGGGAAGGGAAAGGAAGGGAAAGGAAGGGAAAGGAAGGGAAAGGAAGGGAAAGGAAGGGAAAGGAAGGGAAAGGAAGGGAAGCAAGGGGATTTCCAGGGGGAAATTCCAAGATGCGCTGAGTACACCAGTAACTGGGTTATCTGCTGTTCTGCCAGTGCATGTCAAGTGAGGTTGTTGGCTGAGTTGGATATACAGCCCCTCCTGCCTTTCCCCAGCCTCAAATGATGATTCTGGATCCAAATCACAGGCTTTTTCTCCCAAAGGCAGAACACCAGCCCTACTGCAGAGATTCCCACTCAGAACACAGCTAATGCCCACTGCTTTCCAGGCTAACTTCATGGAATGGCACCAAAGTCAGGGCTTTAGCAGTATTTCTAGTCCAATTGGGTTTCCGTGGGTTATTAATTATTTTCAGAGGAAAATAAATCCTTGGACCTGTGAAAATGCTGTGATGACTCTCAGCAGAGCTGTTCATTCATGGTCAAATGGGATATTTTTAGTAAGGGGGGGAAGTGTTTGTCTTTTCTTCAAGTACACCACAAACTCTTCCTCTGTGTCAGAAGTGCAGAATTAAATCCTAATTAAAGGCTGTAAAAACGCAGTGAATCTGAGAGGGCAGGAACAGATACATATTATCGTCCCTTTCATAGATCATATGAGCACTGTGGTGACATAATAAATAATCCACCCCAAGTTTTTAAAGGTAAAAACCAGCAAATCATTAATAATGTCTCTGGCACCATATATCAAACTGAAGCCTTCCTCTTACAGCTGATCCCCAGCTATTCCCAGCTGCCTTTTTGCATTGCTGCTTCCTCCCTTTGCACTGCTTGTTCTTCCCATCTTTGCTGCAGTATTCCCCTGCTTTGTCCACCTGTGTTTATTTCTGAAGTTCACTGGAGAACTGCAGGTATGAATAAGGCAAGAAAACACACATCACACTCTTTAAACCCAACCTCAGGAGGTTTAAAACTTGCCTGGACAAGAAAAGACAGGCAGAAACTATTTTTCAGGCTAGAGAGAGGCACTGGATGATGATGTGGTAGTTTCACTTATTTCTGGCACACCTGATCTATTTACATCGCTGTCTGTAGTGGTGGAGCACTTCCCTCCGTGTCAATTTTGCTGTCTTGTCACCCTCTCTTTTTTGATCTCTTGAAATTTTTCTGTAATCCACTTAACCCATTTCACTGCCCCAGTCTATGTCTCATTTCTGAAGGGTTGGGATACAATCTGCCATTACTCGTTCATGCTCAGTGTGGTGAGTTCTTCCAACCTCATAGAATCATGGAATGGTTTGGTTTGGAAGGAACCTTAAAGCTCATCCCATTCCACCCCCTGCCGTGGGCAGGGACACCTTCCACTATCCCAGGTTGCTCCAAGCCCCGTCCAACCTTGGACACTTCCAGGTATGGGGCAACCACAACTTCTCTGGGAAACCTGTGCCAGGGCTTTCCTCACAGGGAAGAATTCTTTCCCAATATTCCATCTAAGCCTGCTCTCTGGCAACTTAAAGTCATTTCCTCTTGTTCCATTGCTGCATGATATTGTAAAAAGTCTCACTGCAGCCTTTTTAAGTTTCTGGGCTTCTTGGGATTGCCATCATTAATACATCTCCATATGACTATTATACATAATCACAGGGATTATTCCAGTGGTGCCTCAGTCCAGCTGCCTGATTTCTCCTGTGTCCCATGATGTGGGGTTTTACCTTTCCTCTCTTTAGACATTGGGGGAAGACTGCCCACACAGGTCTCACAGAGGAAGGGAGTGCGAACATGGAGACAGGGTGGTGTTTTGCTGGGTTCCACCACCTTGAAGATCCAAATGCATCACCTTTTCCCAGAAAAGGTAAAAGCAACAGGGAACTCACCCCAGTGGCCGAACATCACATATTATGCTTGGATTTTTTTTTTCCTCCCAGATCTGGGAGTTACTGCAGCTGTAATACCATTCCTTGGAAAAATACAACTCTCTGCCAGTGTTCTGGGATGAGTTACTGGGATGCCCTACTCAGTAAAGGTGAAATTTCTCCCTCTGCGAGTACCTGACTCGCTATGTGAGTACGTGCCCAGAGAAGCTGTGGCTGCCCCTGAATCCCTGGAAGTGTTCCAGGCCAGGTTGGACGGGGCTTGGAGCAACCTGGGATAGTGGAAGGCGTCCCTGCCCATGGCAAGGGAGTGAAACAAGATGGTTTTTAAGGTCCCTTCCCACCCAAATCACTCTGGGATTCTATGACTTCCCTCCCTGATGCTGAGGGCAGGATTCTCCTCACTTTACAGACAGCTCCAGTTTGTGGGCACAGGAAGTGAGGGCACCTGCAGCTGTCCCCACATGAACTTCCTGTTAAACAGCGGTTACAGGGAGCAGGGGTGACTTGCTTGTCCTTACACGGGTATCGAGTGCCACTTGAGGTGCTCTCAGGTACCTGAGCTGCCACATGCAGAGGGCAAATTCATCCCATCTGTTTGACAAATATTCAGGAGAGTCTGCTGGATTAAATTGGTACATGTGGCACCAATTTAATCCAAATTCTTTCATCCCTGGTACATTCCAGTGCAGCTTTTGGGGCTGAGGAGAGTCCAGAATGGAAGGGAGGTGGGAGGGCTGCACACATTCATGGATGCAAGGCAGTGATGGAATATTGGCACGGGTGCCAAAGGAGCTGGACTGCAGGGATTTGTATACTCCTGAGGTGACACGTGCCCTTACAGCTGGCAAGGAGGAGGATTGCTTTGCTCTTTCCCTGCTGTGTCCACCTGTGAATGGGTGACTCCAGCAGGGTGACAGGGTCTCCAGGAAGGCATGGTGAAGTTTCAGTTCATCACCCATCAACATTCACCCAGCATTCCCCAAACTGGGAGACACTTCCTCAGTCTTTAGATGAGACTTCAATTGTCTTTGTAGTGGCCCTTCTCTCCTCCTCTCCACTGTTTCATTGCCACAGGAAAGTTGTAAAATCACAGAATATCCAGTCCAACCCCTGGCCCTGCACAGACACCCCAAAAATCCCACCCTGTGTGTCCCTGAGAGTGGTGTCCAAACACTCCTGGAGCTCTGGCAGCCTTGGTGAGTCCAACTCTTCAAAAAATTGGTGTTCTGGACTCCCTGAGCTTAACAAAGGCTCTGTGCTGTCCATCTCTCCTTGGATTTCAGTGCTGCAAACCTTTAGAGTAGTTATTTCCCAGAAGGAAAAGTTTGCCGCCACCTACCCCCGGATGCACCAGTCGCTCTTTATTCCCATCGGTCCAGTCCTCACCACATACAAATTTCTCCATTTCAGGACATGTTTGGAGCTGCCTGAGTCTCAGCAGTGATGATCAGTGAGGAGCTTACTCACCCCTAAACCCTGCTGGGATTCACCAGCTGAGCATGTCCCTACCTGCTTAGCTTTGGAGATTGATCCAGAGGGTGCACTCAGAAGGTGCCAGCCTGTTCCTTGCACAAATCTGAGCAGCAGGAGGAAGGAACCTCTTGTCTTTTGAGCAGTTAGACCCCCTCTCCTGACTGCCATGGTGCCCTTGTTAAAATAGCTCCATGTGGGGTTTGAACCTACATTTTCTCTTTTACAGGGAAGGGCCCTAAATCATGGGCACTCTGCACTGGTTCTCTGCCATTAAACTATCCAGTGGTGTATGGCAAGGACTGGATATTCCAGCAGTCAGGACATCACCTGGATAATGGCCATGTTATCCCCTTGGATAAGTAATGCCAAGAAAAACACCTTCCAGATGGGACAACTTGAGACCACTCAGAATTTCAGTTCCCTGCTTATACCCCTGACTGAAAGACACAGGTGGGACTTGAGAAAACATTTCTGTGTCTGTTTTTGCTGACTGTGTGTGGCATAACCTGCTCTGAGAACACTGAGCAGATCCTTAGATTGGATATTGGGAAGAAATTCTTCCCTGTGAGGGTGGTGAGAAGCTTGGGGTACCCAGGGAAGCTGTGACTGCCCCATCCCTGGAAGTGTTCCAGGCCAGGTTAGACAGAGCTTGGAGCCTAGGATAGTGGAAGGTGTCCCTGCTCATGAAACAAGATGAGTTTTAAGGTTCCTTCTAACCGAAACCATTCCATGATTCTGTGATGATCAAGGTCTAGGAATATGTTGACTGGAGAATACCAGCCTGCAGGCAGTGGTGTTGTTTCAAATTCCTCTCCAGGTTTGTATATCCATGCCAGACCAAAATGGATCTTCCTCTCTCTATGGATCATCCCCACAAACCAATAAGAGACACCGAGCTCATGGAGTTGTCTCTTAAGATCCTGAGGGTCGGGAAACTGTAAAATCTTCCCATCTTAGCACCAGCTGCAGATGTAATTAGCATAGGTCTGAATTCCAATTCTTGATTATTAATTAAACTAATCCAAATCCACCCCGTTCATTCTTCACAATCTGGTCTGCTCCTGCATGGCAAAAGCCAAGAGCAGGATTGTTAGAACGACTCCTGATTTGGAAAAGAGACTCAGACTCCTGTACTTGCTCATGTTTCCAGAACTCTGTTTGGGGACGGATGCTCTGTTCCTCTCCTTTTCTTCCATGGCTGTGGGTTCTCCCCTTGTGCCTTCCCTGGCAGGGAGCAGCCCAGAGCCCAAGAGGGACATTGGATTCCCGTCAAATTGCTGGGAAAAGGTCAGTGTCTGCCAGGATCACCAGACAGGAAGAGATAGGGAGGAGAAACAGGAAAGTGAGAGAAGGGAGAGGGACAGGGGGCTCATTTTTTCCCCATCTTCTGTCCTTCCTCTCCAGCAGAGCCCTCCCACACGTGATGTGAGTCCAGGGTGCGGCCAGAGATGCACAATCCTCTTTCCTTGCTCAGGGATGTCACAGGAAGGTGAAACCTGATGAGATTAGATGTGGTCCCTTGCTGGGACTGGCTGACAGCTCCAGAAAACATCTGATGTAACCAAATCCTTGCAGTTCAGCGTGGGCAGTGGCCATGGGAGATAATGAATATCTCTCACATGTGAGGGGTGCATTTTTCTCCTCAGTTCTCCTTCCCTCCCAGCACACGTTGCTGTGGTGGGCTGATTTGGTCAGAGTCCTCACTAGCTTGGTCTCATTCCTTAAGTTCTCTTATTTATTAACTGCATCCCCAGGGCTGAAAACTGAGTTACTACACTAGTAACTTCCAAAATTTTACTCTCTTGATGTAGATTTTTTCTTCTTGGGATGGGATTTTCAGGTGTGCAATATGGTGCCAGGTCTGAATGAAGCATTTCTCACCTCTGGGACAAGCACTGTGAGTCTGTCCTCAGGTTAGTGTCCTTCTATTCCCTGCCCATGGCAGCAGGTCAGAACTGGATGATCTTTGAGGTCCCTTCCAACCATTCTGTGATCCTATGGTTCTATTTTTACTCTCCAGGAATTCTTGGGAATTCCTACAGCATGTTAGGACTCATGGGTTTTTGCCTTCAAGTTTAGGTTTGGGACAAGGTGGGACACTGAGGAAGAGATCGAGGCTTCTGCCATAAAATATAATCTGGGTTATCAGAAACACAGGGATGATTTTATTAACAGGAAACCCCTCATTCTTCAAATCATTGCAGATTTTAAGTTGAAATCTCTGTTCCCTTTCTGCTCCATTATGTGACTGGGTTTAGCAGCCCAAACCAACCACACACGTCCGATGTCACCATGAAGATCAAGGAAAGACTAAAAACTCCCCAAATACACCTTAGCTGGTGCATGGGGTCAGCGAGGGTCATGCAGCCCCCAAGGTGAGACAGCAGAAGGGTTGTGTCCTTCCTCAAGACAACTTGGTACATTATCCTGCCCTGGATATCCAGCCATGGCTTCCCCATCCCTGGAACTGTCCCAGGCCCGGTTGGATGGGGCTTGGAGCAGCCTGGGATAGTGGAAGGTGTCCCTGCCCATGGCAGGGGGTGGAACTGGATGAGCTTTAAGGTTCCTCCCAACCCAAAGCATTCCGTGACTCCGTGAATTCCTGCAGGGATTGCAGCACTGGGCTGTGCCTGCCCTCCCTGAGGTTTGATGAATCAGGTGTCTGACGCAAGGAGGGACGGCCAGGGAGGCACTGCAGCCCAGGACAGACAGGGAGAGCCAAACCTGGCTGCATTCCTTGCCTGCTCCTGACTCCTTAAGGAGGGTGAGTCCTGCTGCTCACTGAGATTCTCAAGAGCAGGAGTTGGTTCCTTGACTCCAGTAAAGTTCCTGCTCTGGGTGACTGGGGAAGAAATTGATGCTTGAAAAAGAAATACAGAAATTTGAATATTTAGCAACCAACAAATCATTCTTCAAATGTTTTAGTGCACAGCAAAGAATTTTTTGTGTATGGCAGAGACTTACCCATGCCATTCATGAAACTTAATGTGGAATTAGCCTTGAGTGCCTGGGGTTGCTGTGACAGAGAGGAGAGGCACTGCCTTGGGACAGCAGCGGGAAGGATGGTGTTTGTTTGATGAGCCTCAGTCCTACAGCCTTCTCTGCAAGGGGATCAGGAGTGCCAGAATGAGACCCAAAGCAGCCACTGCCCTAAGGCTGGATTGCCCTGGGGACCAGGGAGAACTCCCAGGTCGGGACTGGTGCAGGGGGAGGATCTCTGTGCTGGAACAGACTAATTAGGCACCACAGGGAAGCATTTCCATCCGCTTAGGAAGCATTGTCCTGACCTTGCGCCTACGCCCACTCCCTCTCTGTCACAGGCCTGAAAGAGCCTCGCTCAGCTCTTTTAAAACTGGAAAATGAGCCCCAGCACCATCCTTTATGCAAGAGCTGAAAGGTTAATACATGTCACCTCTGTCGGCCAGGACTCTGCACTAGCAAAGCCCTTTTTACTGAAGGAAAAAAAACCCACCAGCCTGTCACAGCCTGACCTTTCCACCCTCACACTCCAGCCCCACTTTCACACCACAGGGCTGAGAATAAACACGTCCTTTTCCAAACAGGGCTGGATCCTCTCAGCTGCAGCAAAATGCGATTCCTTGCAAACAATGCAGGTGGCTCTTAGGTAGGGGTTTTCCTGTGGATTGCAGGGATAAGCAAGCATCAAGCTCCTGGAATTAGAAAGGTCAGCAGGGATGCTTCCTGTTGGAGCTGCATGAACCCTGGTGCTCGGATCAGAGGGCAGGGAGTTAAAATTAGAAGTGGCTGCGGGGTTATGGAGGTCGCTCCTTGAGCCTGACAAGGTGATGGGGTCTGTGGCTTAGGGGCATGAGAAAATAAACACCTCCAGCCTTAATATTTTCTAGAGGATCACAGAAAATACCTCTTCTTCTGTCTTTAGCACAAGGTTTGGAATATCAGGAATTCCTCCCTAAATAATCCCTCTCTTTCCCTGGCATGTAGAGGATGTGTACACACCTAGCCAACCACACCAAAAAAGTAACTGGAATAATCGGGGAATCCCCAGTTGAGTCATTTCCTAGAAAGACTGTGTTGGATGGACACAGCTCAGGAGATGTCTGGGTGCTTGGTACATTTCTGGGATAAAAAAGACTGGGTCATTCATCATTCAAAAGTGCAGAATGAGCCCCTCTCTCTGCTGAGTATATCCTGCAACTCGGGGAATATTTTTCACCAAAAGCAGGGCAGCTCCAACAGAAGAGATGGAGACCGATCCCACGGCCCCAAGCAGCCTGTGTTTGTTTCAAGCCTTCTTTAGACACCCTTTCCCAATTGTTTGGCTTCTAGGTACTCAAGGTATCCTACCTGGATCAGAGCAAACTGCAGGGACTGAGTGTGGCCAAGGATGTAATGCCTGGTCACAGCTTAAACCAGCTTTGTGTATTCTTTGTCCCATGTCCTCATCACTCCTCCTGCATCCATGATGAAGTGCCTCTCTGGAGGAGCAGTGGGACTGATGGATTTATCCCCAGGAAAAGGGTGTCAGACTTTTGGAGCAAAACATTGCACCTCCCAAATGCCTGGAGCTTGATGTGTGCATGGATTTGAGTGTTCCCGTCCCATCCAAGAGGAGCACTGATTCCTGTGCTTTGCCAAGGAGCCACCAAGCCCTGCAGTGCACGCTCTCCACCTTCCAATTAAGAGAAGAGGGAGCTTGCAGGGCACATCCACAGCCAGCTTGGAAACTCTCCCTGCCCTCCCGAGCAAAACCTACTGGAGGAGCCTGACGTTCAGAAATAACCACAAACCACCCTTTCCTGTCAGGCAGCTGGGATTTCAAGTGGCTGGGGCTAAATACGGCGCTATGTCAACAAGGAGCCACCGGGAAAGGGGGATTATTGCTCTCCATTAGTGAGAGGAGGCTGCTCACACACGTCTGCAAAGACCTCAGCTTTGGAAAGCACATTTCCTTTGTTTCCGTGGTTTGCACTTGAATTTTCACCACGCTCCTCCTCATCTTTCACGGGACATTTCCCATTTCAAAACCAAGCAGGCAAACAAAACCGAGGCACATCAAGAAGCAATTTGTCTGGCTGGTAAAGAAACAAAAACAACCCCTCCAAAGCCAAGCAGAGGAGCACAGGAAAACACGAAGTACAGCTGTGCAAGTCTCACATCGCCTCTGCTCCCTCCTCCTCCTCAGCCCCGCTGAAAGACAGCAGCTGTAATCCCTTCCAGGTGGTGACAGGAGTGATCTTCCCAGCCCCTATGAACGTGACAGCCCCGGAGCTGGCTGGGAACATGTGTTCCCGTGCTGTCAGAGGGAGAGGGAAGCTGCAAGACCCAACAGGCTCCTGAGTCACAGCAGCCAAGGGGAAATGCAAACGTTGGAAGCTGTGCAAGTGCGAGGGATGTGACTGCGAGGGATCCTTTTCAGCTGGTTGTTTCCTTCACGGATGCTCTGGGCCATCCTGGGAGAGACTGGTGGAGGATGGAGACACCTCCTTCAGCAACATCTGTCTCTGGATCCCTGCTGGCTGCTCCCCAGCCCCTCTGAGTGGGGATTTTTGTGAGCAGAGCCCACTCTGCCCCAACTATGACTGGCACATGGGTGAGTCACTGCCCAGACACGGACAGTGACAAACACAGATATGAGTGGGACAGGTTTCCTGGGAAGGAACTCCAGTGATTTCAGTTTTCATGGTTTGACAACGGCATTTTTGTGTTCCTTTTAATTTCTTTCTCCTTGCCAGTGCTGCAGGTGAGGAACTGATTGATTCAACACGAGAAGGGTGTGACGTTGACTGTGTAAGCAGCTTTAAAGTGATCAAAGTCAGCAGCTGCAGGAGAAATCCTGGGAAATGTTTGCCCTTTCCCTAACCTGTTAAGTTCCATCAGTGGCTCTCAGCAATAGCACAGAAGGGCAATCATGGAATCCCAGAATGGTTTGGGTTGGAAGGGACATCAAAGATCATCCCATTCCCAACCCCTGCAATGGGCCGGACACCTTCCACTATCCCAGGTTGCTCCAAGCTCCATCCAGCCTGGCCTTGGGCACTGCCAGGGATCCAGGGGCAGCCACAGCTTCTCTGGGCACCCTGTACCAGGACCTCACCACCCTCACAGGGAAGAATTTCTTACTAATATCCAACCTGAACTTTTTCAGTTTGAAGCCATTCCCTTTGTGATCTTGGAGCCAAAAAACCACTTTTAAAAAATCCATGGGGTGACTGGCTTGAGCTGGTGCCTGACAGCCTGAAAGTCATCAATGTAAGATGCTTTAGAGTAGCTACACTGGTATCAGCTCTTTCCATATGAGACATTTTGGAAGGGGCTGCCCAGGGAGGTGGTGGGGTCCCCACTCCTGGAGGTGTTCAAGGAATGACTGGACGTGGCACTCAGAGCTCTGGTCTGGATGACAAGGAGGGGATCAGCCACAGGTTGGACTCGATGGTCTTGGAGGTCTTTTACAACCTAATAATTTTGGGATTCTGTGATTTTCCTCTGAGGAAGTTGTCTAGGCTCCCTGTGTGTTCTGCAGGGAGAATTGTGCCTGCTGGGAGTGTAGTCCCCCTCCTCCTAAGGTAGCTGCCTGCAGCAGATGAATCAGTCTTTGTCCTTCTCTCCCTGCTGGTTACTGGAGTCTGGAGGGTGGCTCAGAGGGAGACATTTCACTGGGAAAGTTTAGAGTTCACTCAACATGTACCACTTCCAGTCCATGCCTCATGTCGAGATCAAAGCTGTGGCTACCAGGCTCAGTTCTTTCTGGAATCCTGCATGAATTGATGTGTCACAAAGCTGATTATGAAATCAAAATGGTTCTACACGTGATGTAGAACTTGGGGACAGGGTTTAGTGGTGGGTTTGGCAGTGCTGGGTTAACAGTTGGACTTGATGGTCTTTAAGTGTAAAAATTGAAAGAGAGGAGATTTAGGTTAGATATTGGGCAGAAATATCCTTCCCTGTGAGGGTGGTGAGACCCTGGAACAATTTGCCCAGAGAAGCTGTGGCTGCTCCATCCCTGGAAGTGTCCAAGGCCAGGTTGGACACTGGGGCTTGGATCAACCTGGGCTAATGGAAGGTGTCCCTGTCCAGGGCACGGAGTTTGAACCAGATGATTTTTGAGGACCAACCCAAACCACTCTGTGATTCCATGAGGCTCACAGATAGGGTTGTCCTTCTTTTGAGGAAGGCCCAGATTTTAACTCCTCTGTCTTGAGGATGGTGCTGTTCTCCCTTGAGGGTCTCCCTGGAGGCACTGTCAGCCTTTGTGGAAACAGCTCAGCTGAGATCCAGCTCTCCACCAACTCCTCCCAAAGACCCCCAATCCTCAGACACCCAGAATTAAGTGTTTGCCTCTGGAGCTGAAACCAGTTCTTCATTTGACTGAAATGAATCTTATCTCTGGCTGTGAGTTTAAGAAATGGATTCTAGAAAAGAAAACCACAGGAACCATTTAATTTGGAATATTGATTATTTAAACATGTCTGCATACATCTTCACAAGCCCAACACAGCCCTACACACATACATTTTCTCCATACAATTTAAGGCATTTTGTTTTCAACCTCTCTGTTTTATTCTCCCTGCAAATTTTTGAGAACATGAACTGTGTCCCTAAGAGCTTTACACGAGTATGCAGCTGAGGTATGGTGAAACTTATCCTGGCGTTAGTTGGGCATTTATTCAGAAATGTTTATATTTCCCCAGGGGAAGCAAAAAAAAAGATACAATCTGGTAAAAAAACAGTTGCTAAATGAAGTTTGCAGTTCTATTGTGGTTTGCAAAGTCCAAGCTCTCCAATAAATGCTTAAGCCTCTTCCAGCTGTTTGCTGCAGCACAAATGCCCAAAGCTTTTCCATGTTAAAGGGAAAATTAGTTTAAATTTTGTCTGCAAGGATGGGGCACTGAGCCGTTGCAAATCCTGTTAGCTCCAAAACAGGGCCTCGTGCAAAATTGACTGAGAGATCCCAGATGGTTGTAAAGTGCTTTGATACCATCATTGGCATAGTAAAGGACATCACAAG